>JASDQU010391166.1:0-10973 GCA_032191745.1 Picea mariana | reverse complement strand
TATGAGCAAAGTATTATACTATTAGATATTTTATAACGTTTTAACCTCACAAATCTCCAAGATTTCCATATTTTGTAGTAAGGTTAGGATCCCCTCCCAAAACTATATTATTGTTTTGAGGGTCTCTTCAAAGAAAGGATTTGATCTCCAAAATGGATTTCTATCTTCATAGGTACCCACCATATGCACTAATGATTGAAAATGTTTTCCTTATCCCGTTAACCATAATTTTGTAAGTTTTCATCTATTGAAAATAGAGAAAACTTGTTAATGATAAATTATTAATCTAACTTATTATGATACTCCCTTCCCCTCTCCTTCCTATTTGAGTATAAAGATATAAAGTTCGAGTATTTTAGAAAAACTATTAGGATTCCTTCAATAGTCGCTTATTGACACATACTTTCTTGGATTAAGATTACGAGGGAGAGTATTTTATGGAAGGTCCCTACCCCTCTTAAATTTAAGNTTTTTTTGGGGGGGGGGGGTTATCTTCAAACATTTCCTTCTCTACTTCGTTTCTTTAGACATAAATAATGATCCACTTAAAATACTAAATTGATTATAAGATAACTATGCATGATAAATAATGTAATATTATATACTTATGGATGTGATTAAGGGAAAATAATTAATGTCATCTCGTCATAATCATATAAGAAGATTTACTTGATAATTAATGGGTAATAAATATGATTACTAGGTAGTTAGAAGTAATAATATAATAACAAAGAGTACTTGGTATATGTTCTAGGAATTCTTGTGAGAAAGTATATGTACAGATAAGTATCAATGCATTGGATATGATGAAGATTATATTGTAAGATGCATGGCTTGTTAAATGATTCCTTCTATAAAGAACTATTTATAATGTTACCCTATCTCAAGGTTTTTCTCTATATTCTTTTGTTATCTATTGTGGAGATGCATTATATTCCTCTTAAGATCACAAGTTATTTCATATTTTATCTGTATTCTAGATATATATATTTTTTTAAAACATCTTATAAAGAATATTTTATCTTAATAAGAATGTTTTATATTAATGTTAACTAAGGCTTCTCTTATCTCCATATAGAAGACTTATCTTATCCACTCTTCCATGAGACTTATGCACATGAGTATGAGAAATTTTGGACGCAGTCATTTTTTTTTTCATCTAATTTCACATAATGTCAAATAGTTGGCTTATTTTTTAAAGAGAAAAATCCAATGGGAAACCAAGATGTCTTCACCCCCAATTCTCTTATTTGAATTTTTTTTTATATAATTTTCTTTTTCTTTAATATCCGTAAACAAACAAAGTGGGATGAGAGTGTGGACCACTAAACAAACACTACAGCAAAGTGGGATGAGAGTATGGACCACTAAACAAACACTAGAGCTTGAGCTTAAAAACATCTTGGATGGAAGTGCAAAACACTAAAAACATTTAAAATCCTGAGAAACGGTAGGTGTGGTCCAATGCTGTATTACCAAATGATGTAAACAAAGATCGCAAGATGTGAAGCGGATGAGTGGGAAACAATCCATAAACAAAGACGGTGACCGCTGTAGGCCACTGTTGGCTAAGTAAAAACCGTAAACAAAGTGGGATGAGGCGGTGGGCCACTAAAGAAACAATGAAGCTTGAAGAGAGCAGTCCTACGCAGAACTCTAGCCAATAGATCTAGTTGAGAGAGAGGTTACATGGAAGGGAAAAACATAAAAAATAATTAGAATCAGATCTGAGAAGTGTAGGTGTGGTCTAATGCTCTATTATCGAATGATGTAAATAAATATCACAATATGGGAAGCGCATGAGTGGGAAACAATCCATAAACAAAGACGGCGACTGAGAGGGTGGGCCACTAAAGAAACACTGTAGCTTGAAGAGACCAGCCATGCGCAGAACCTTAGCCAATAGATCTGAGAGAGAGAGTCTAGTTAGATGGAAGGGCAAAACCATAAAAATAATTAAAATCTAGACCTGAGAAGAGTAGGTGTGGTTCAATGCTCTGAGAAGAGTGGTTGTGGTTCAAGCAAAGAATTCTCAGTGAATGAGAATTTCTATCCTGCTTCCTGTGTCATATAGATACACGTGGTATTCAACTTTGATCTGTTTTATATAATGGTATTCGGCCTATCTTAATATGCATATTGGGATTTGCATTGCAGAGAAGAGAACATCTTGGGTACAACTGCAAAGGCTAAGCTTTTGTTAACTTGCCCCACCTATCATCACTTTGACGACTACGATCAATGTATCGAATCCTAGATCACCTGTATTCTATACTACGATGGATGAGGGCGCTCCCTTCGTCCTTGACAACTTCGACATGCCCTGTTTTGCAGGGAGAGTTGATGAACCCCAACAGATACAAAAATATGACGCTTGCGGATATGCGGAAGGATACTCAAGGAGCAAACTCTTGGAATGGGTTATTAGATCCCATTAATCCTGTTTTGAAAGTCGAGATACTGAGATATGCTGGCTTTGCAGAGTTATGTTATGATGCATTTGATAGTAAACTTTCCACCAATGATTTTGGTGGGTGTAAGTACAGCCTTGATAAACTCTTTCATAGTTGTGGAAGTGCTGGTCATTCTGGAGCTTACTCTACCGCTGGCTATGAAGTGACCAAGTATTTGCACGCGGAAACGGGTACATTGGGGACACCGATACCCGTTTGGGTTGGCTTTATTGCAGTCTGCACAAATGCTGAAGAGATACGAAAAATAGGGAGGCGGAATATAATAGTAGCATGGAGAGGAACCGGAACACGCCATGAATAGATACAGAATATTAGAAACATTTTAGTTCCTGCTCGATTATCATTTAGTCGTTTCAAGCAAAAGGTCGTCAAAGCCGGATTAGCAACTACTGCTCTTTTGACAGACAAAGGCATTAGAGACGGATTATCAAATACTACTCGTATAGACGATAATGGCGTCCGAGTCGAGAAGTCGTTTTTAAGCTGTTACATCTCTAAAGGACAGGACTCAAAATGTGCGAGAGATACTGTTATTTGAGAAATTCTAAGGCTCGTGGATGAATACGAGGATGAAAGTTTGAGCGTAACTTTGACTGGGCACAGCGCAGGAGCTGCTCTGGCAACGTTAAGTTCATATGACGTTAAAAAAATCCTTAAGTCAAATTTATCGGCACGACCTATATCTGTTACTGTATTTGCATTTGCAAGTTCGCTCGTAGGGAATAGAGCATTCGCCCTGCGAATGGAGGAGCTAGGAGTGAAGGTGTTGCGGTTGGTGAATAAGAGGGATGTTGTTCCCAAGGTTCCTGGACTTGTTTTCAACGAAAATTCATGTCGATGGTTGAGTAAACTGTTCCATTGGCTTCCTTGGACATATTTTCACGTGGGTGTGCAAATTGTTCTGGACAGCAACGATATCCGTCATCTTGATCCTGCTTACGCCTACAGTTTAAAGGTTTATCTTCATCTGATTGACAACTATGTAGTCCCCAGTACCAAGAACACCAACAAGATCAACTGAATAAATTTGGACAAGAACTAGTAAGATGACCGAGTGAATCACCTGAATCCCCTAGTAAGATGACTCACTGAATCAGAACTTTTTTCTATTATTTTATTTTATTTTTCTGTCGTGTGTTATAACAATGAATTCCTTGTGAGGAAATCAAGTGATCAGGACCTAAAAGTACAGAGTATCAGAATCAACGCCCTTTCTATCATTCTAATATATCAGAATCAACGCCCTTTCTATCATTCTAATAGCTGATTAATTTCTTATATAATAGATTTGCTAAGAATTTGGATTGCATAATAGACTCAGATTCTTAAGGTTTATCGATGCACGTTGTATGCTAGGGCATAGCATACAACGTACACGTGCATGTGATGATGAAACAATATTATAAAATCCATCTCATTATTAAAAAAAATTAAAATCATAGCATTGTACATTTACTTTTATGGCAATTTTGGTCCATTTTGGTTTTTTAATTTTTTATTTAACTTTGAGAATTTTTTCATTTTGGAAGATGTTAATGATTATCATAAACTTAACATTTAAGATAATTAAGTATAAAGATGTACACCTATTGATAATGGGCATATTTAATAGGTTTTTAGTGTTTAATAAGTTTTGTATGGACAAGATTAAATATTGATGAAATATTCTTAGTGGTCCCAATAAATCAATGGTTGTGATTTCAACCATTAACTTCCTCACTATTATAAAGACATCTGTTTACATGTTTATTTTTTTACTTTCACTTGATCATATTTAAAATTTAATATGGTGCCTCGCTGGTTGTCACGTCTCACTTATTAACAAAGATTAATGATTACCATAAACTCAACACGTAAGATAATTAAGTCGAAAGGCTTACACCTATTGACAATGGGCATATTTAATAGGTTTTTAGTGTTTAATAAGTTTTGTATGGAAAAGATTAAATATTAATGGAATATTCTCAGTAGTCCCAATAAATCAATGGTTGTGATTTCAACCACTAACTTCCTCATTGTTATAAATACCTCTGTTTACATGTTTATTTTTTTGCTTTCACTTTATCATATTTAAAATTTACTATTTGTCAAGTTTGAGTGATTAACAAAGATTAAGGTTTTAGGCTTAGAGTAATTTCTTTCTTAATATGATTAGGTAAATGTGAAAAAGTAACAGATGCATTCATAAATGCAAGGAAGTTATGAACAATAAATCACATTCATTGATTTAGGATGAAGACTAAGAATAAGAGTGCATCTTCAATTGTTAACCATGAGATTAAGATTTTAGATTAATGTTATATGCCTACATCATTGTTCACTATAAAATTAAAATTTTAAATTAAAAGAATATTAATTGTGCCCATTTCCAATAGGTATAAACCTTTTCCCTAAAAAAATTATTAATATAATCACACCAAGTTATGATATACTATATAACATTAAGATTAATTAGAATATAAAATAATATACTATGTAATATTAAATTGAAAGAGATATAACAAAAGATAACTTGCATGATTTAACTCAATGATGAAATATAATATGCCATTTGTAAAAATTGTTGTTAAAATGAATTCTATTAAATTATGAAAGATGAATTCTATTAAAATTTTAAAGATTTAATTAATAGAATTAAAATATTTTCTCATTATGTTGAACTATTATCATAAATCAAGTAAATAAAAAACATAATTAACTAAATCAAAAGATACTTGAAAACTCTCACCACCAACGCTCATAAAATAAAGTAAATAAAAAAATACTTGAGAACTCTCACCACCAACCCTTCATTTATTTTCAAAGTTCAATAGACCTTTCCACTAAATCGAAGACATACAAGAATTTAAGGGCTTAGCGCATGAACCCTCTCTACATTTTCACAAGGACAATAGCCTTAAAGCACAACGAGACAATTGCTTTAACACTTCATACCTGAGACATCTAAGAAAAAAAAAATTCAGTTTGTACATGAAAGATTTAGGACGGTGGCTCAATAGATCTCCTTATTAACGTCATAAATTTAAGAAAAATTACAATTATAATTATAAATGTCTTCATGGCCTTCCCTTCTCTACTATGCTCAAATGACTTCTTATTATCTACAATCACAATCACCTTTAATGACGAATTATTACTATCTACAATCATAATCACTTATTAGTCTTTGTGTCAACCATACACTTATTAAACTTTTCAACATTTTCGCAAGACAAAATAAGTCTTTTACCTATAGCTATTGTTTCCTCTTATTTATTTCTAAATTGTATTTTCTACATGAACCTCATTTCTTTTTTCTTTTCTCTTTATTTTCTTTGCTTTCATCTCTTTTCCCTAATGGATATTTCTTGTAAAACCTTCCACGTTCCTTGTAAAAATATAAGCATTGCTTATAAAAGCACCATCCACCTCTTACATCCATGGATCCTCAATAAAATTAAGAAAGCCTCTTAAAAATGATGCCACACAGCCTAAATCCAATAGATTCAATAGGCCACAAATCCTAAATCCAATAGGTTCAATAGGCCCTTCTATTAAAACTAACACATACAAGAATTTAATGGGAGCACATGAGCCCTCTCTCCACTTTCATAAGGAAAAATCACCTTCCAACACAATGAGACAATTTATTCAACACTTCACACATAAAACACATAAGAAAGATAATTAAACATTCATTTTCCACAATTAACACTTAAAATTTTTGTTCAACAAGCCTCCTCGTTAATTTTAGAAATTAAAAAAATTACAATTACAAATCCTTCAATGCACTTCACTTCTCTATGGCCTCCTCATCAACTTTAGACAATTACAATTACAAATCCCTCAATAGACTTCACTTCTCTACTGCCTCCTCAACAACTTTAAAAAATTACAATTATGAATCCCTCAATGGAGTTCACTCCTATAGTTTCCTCAAAGTACTTCTTACTATCTATAATCAAAATCACATACTCGACAAACTACTTCTTACTATCTACAATCACAATCACCTACTATTCTTAGTGTGAGAAGGACACTTCATTGCATTGAATTTTCCCACAAATCCTGAAAAGAAAGTAAGTCTTTTACTTGTAGCTATTACTTATTCTTATTCTTCTTTAATTTGTACTGTATACATGAAGTTCACTTTTTCTTTTCTTTTATCTCTCTTTTGTTTTCCTCCTCTTCTTCACATCTTTCTAATAATAATGTATTAAAATTGTGACTTTGAAAAGAAAATCCTTAATGTCAATGCACTAATCAACTAAACATGTCACTCTCTTTCTCCTCTTTCCCCTATATGGATCTCTCTTCTAAAAAATTCCAACTTTCTCACAAAAATATTACATAATCTTTAACAACACCACCAACCCATTACATACATTAATTTTCAATAAAATTAAGTGAGCCTCTTTGAAATGATGCTACATATCCTAAATTGAATAATTCACACATCCTAAATCAAATACATTTAATAGGTCCTTCCATTCAAAGTAACACATACAAAATTTTAACAACAATGTCTACATTCTCATTGACACATACAAACAAACAACACCACCAACGTATTACATACATGAATTTTCAATAAAGTTAAGGGAGCCTCTTTGAAATAATGCTAGATATCCTAAATGAAATAAGTTACACATCCTAAATCCAATAAGTTTAATAGAGAATTCCATTCAAAGTAACACATACAAAAATCTAATGACAATGTCCACATTCTCACTAACACATACAAACATTTAATGATTATTTCTGCATTCTGACATGGAAAATACCCTTCAAGCATAATTAGACAATTTCTCTAGCACTTAATAACACTAAATACATCAAACAAATACTCAAGAAAATTAAACATTCATTTTCCACTTCTCTTCACTAACATCAAATAATAAAAGAAAATTACATATACTTTAAGGGGATTCACTTGTATTTTGACCTCAAAATACCTCTTATCACAATTATTAGAGCAATATAAGTTTTCTTGTTTTTACCTAAGTTTTATTTTCTACATAAAACTCACTTTTTTTTCTTTCCTCTTCTTCCCTTGTTTTCCTCATCTTCCTCAAACTTATATAAGTTTTCTTATTCTTACCTAAGTTTTATTTTCTACATAAAACTCACTTTTTTTCTTTTCCCTTTTTCCCTTGTTTTCCTCACCTTCCTCAAACTTGTTGTGTTAATCATGGGAAGCTCATCCTCCTCTTTTATCTCTCTTCTAGAAGATTCATGGATCCTCAATAAAATTAGATGGTTTTATTAAAAATGATTCCATGCATCTTAAATCCATCGATCATATTTCATTAAATTCATAAATGTGTTAGTGACACCCTCTCACTACATACACAAAATAATCTAGATGAAACTTATGGTGCGTATCAAAACTTACTTTTGTAGGGTAAATGAACCCTACAACAATTACCTTTCTTAGTCTCTTGTTAGACCTAAGATAAAATAGATATGCAAGAAACATATTCCCCTAGATCTAAATTATACAAGAAAAGAATCTATGAATTGATGGAATGAAAGGTTTACCCAGTGATTAGATGGTTTTCCCTGCACGCTCCGTAGCTGTTAGATTTCTTAAAGTTGTCCCTACATGCTTAGTTGTTAGCTTTCTCGAATATATCCTTCACTCTTACCAATATGGATCTGCACACATAGAGGCATAAAGAAATGTTTCACAAGATCAAATCAATCATGTAAAAATGAATTAATAGATCTAGTGACTTAACATAAGAATATCAATTCCCTAAAAAGATTATAGAAATTACATACAGTCAAGTAAGGAGAAAAATATTGTATATATTCTATTAATGGAGCACATGATTTGCAACTTACAATCTAGGAAGTTGATGTAGTCCTTTCCCAAGTTCTTTTCTTGAGGTCTGTAATCAAACCGGCATTATAAGTTTTATTTCTCCTTTCTATCCCCCCTTTTCCCATGAGAGACCCCCATTAAATAGGATATTATAGATAATATCAAAGTTTAATCTGGATAATATCTACATGCCCAAAATAAAAGGCTTCTTGACGTCGAACCATGAAAAATCTAGAGTTTAATCTCATCTCATGACTACCAATCCTAATTAGGAAGTAACAGACATGATCTCACCCTATATTCTTTCAAGGAGCAACCATTCATCCTCTATAAGAGGACAAGAAGAGACCATCAATTTTTGACATGGGATGTAAAGGGACAACCAACGACCATGAAAAAAGGTACTTCAAACTTAGGGGAAAACATTTGGTATAATTCAGTGTTTCGGACTACTAGCCTCTAGATGATGTCCATCAAGTAATCAGGTGGAAAATAATTATATAACAGATGTTTCCTAAAATGTGAGGTTAGAAGAGGTGTCTAATGGCCTAAATACTTTTGAAAAAAATGACATAGATTTTGGCGAAGGAACCTGGAAATAAACCATCATCATTTTGGCATAATAATAACGTCCCCAAAGCTGGCATACGCATGCTCAATAAAAAAAAACTAAGCATAGCCTCCAAAATAATACAATGTGGATCCATGCATGACATAGACAATAAGATTATGACCATGAAGGAATACATTGTGGATACATGTCACAAGTGAATACATAGCCATGAACAAGTACAAATGTGGATCTATGTCATAGTATACAAATTAGTGAGATGATTTGATGCTTGAGCGATCTCTAAAGTACTCAAAAATAAATTCATCACAACTTGAGAGGGAATTCCATCAAGGAATGTGGTAGTCCCTACCCAAGGTGTTCATTCCAAATCCCAATGGAATGAATCTACAACATGAAAATAAATTATTTGTGGTGGAGCATGGTAGAAATCATATGATTATCATTCATTGATATATATCGTTAAAAGATGTGAGAGAATCCATCGATGATGATGATGGACCCCAAGATACCTAGTACAATATAGAAAGTGTGAATAAATGAGTTGAATTTGAACGCTCAGATATTCATTCAACATGATCCAATGATGTAAACCCACTGCTGAAATGCAATGGAATCTACCACTGATGTCTGCAAATCCTAGGGTACTAACAATTTTCTAGATTTTGATCCTCGATAATGATCTAGGGTTGACAAGATGAAATCCGTAGAAGGATATCTTTGATGTATCCCCCGTCAATCGAAATGAAACATATAAAGTTATATGGTGTGAAGAGTGTAATGGTAGAGCACAACTAATCTAGGGATGGCTAGGATGAATGGGATAAAAAACTAAAAATATATGACATGGGCTAACTTCTCTTGAACAAAACAACACAACAAATAACTTGAGTTGGCATCATTGGCTCATTAATGACCAAAACACTTTTCATGGAGTATTGGTAGACTAACCAATCGAAAGCGTTTGAGAACTCATAGAGATGGTAACAACTTAGAGACAATAGATAGCGTAATTGTTGGACATATATGGAAAATAGGTATATTTTTCAAGGGTGACTCAATGGACAAATGCCATTTGTGAGGATGAGTATATGTAAAACCCCTCTATTTTTCTTTCTTTCATGTTTGAAACAAACACATAAGAAAATAAAAGTGTGCTTTATATTCTCATCAGTGGATTCTATAATGATACAAAAGAAAACTCCAGATACAATCTCATGGATTTAATGAGCCCAATGTTTCAGGATTAATCCGTAAGTGCAGACACAAACCGATCTCCCTAGATCCACCTGGATCTAGAACAAAACATGACAGAATAATACACTTTCCCTAGATTTAGCCTATTGACTGAACTAAGAGACAAGGATCATGGACATACCTTATGAACACTTTCCTTAGGTCTTTGTTGTTCCAAGCTTCGCTCCAATGCTCTTGTGCCATTCAGATCACAATAGTACAAACCAATCGAAGTAAAGGCAGATTAATATATTCAATAGCTAGTCTATACATATGATCAAGGAGTTATGTAATAAAGTGACATCATCTTTATGGGAAAGAGACATATTATTGTATTGAATTAATTGAAAGTGAAACTTACAACCTAAGCCTTGATGTTGTAGATCTCCTTTCGATGGCTCCTAGTTCTGACACACACACTTGCTCATGCATGAAGAAAATCAACCACTTTTGATGACCTTGCTGGTGTCTCTAGTTGTTGTAGCATCAATCCTTCATATAGGCTTTCCATAATTCTCCAATCAATCTCTTGCTAGTTTGCTTCTAACCTTTTCCATAAGAATTCACCTCAATATATAGGAGAAGATAGATTAGTTACTTGGATAGGAATGATCCCAAGATATCTAGAATGCCAGCACCTGAACAACCATTCGAAGCCAACTCATGTTTCTAGAAGATTCCCTTCTAGAAGATTCTTTTTCCTTCCTTTGGAGCATGTTCGCACCCTGACAGTTAGTTACAGTGCGAACTGTTCGCACCCCATCTTAATGCATCCTGTGAGAATCGGGCATTCTCGCAGGAAGATATATAGGTAGCCTGTGAACATCCCTTAAAAGCATGATTTCTGGAAGCAGACAAATGTAACTTTTCTCAGGAAAGTGTTCTT
>JASDQU010391165.1:0-10999 GCA_032191745.1 Picea mariana | reverse complement strand
AAGGATTTTGTAAATGCGTTATAATTCATAAGAAGGGAATTATCCTTGATACATGTGAAATCCAAGAGAAGTTCGTACATATATGACATAGAATCCATACAATTTCCACTTGTATGGATGATGATGTGGCAGGAGAGAGAAATATCTTAAGAAAAGTTCAAAAATCCATATCTTTACACTCATAACTCAGAATCAGGTAAGAGTATAGTCATTGGAAATCTCTCGACAAGAAGAATATGATCATGAGCTCATATATGGATTGAGAGATGGACCTTAAGGGGAAATTTTTGAATGCCCCACCTCCTTAATGACACTTAGGGTTTGTGTATGTTTTTTTTTTAAGCAAAAAAAGTAATATACAATTATATTCAAAAAATAAATAATTTTACAATCTGGGTTCTTGGGAATCTACCAAAAAATGTAAACTAGACCTCCCACCCCTATACATAGTGAGACCAAGAATGTTCATACTGGGAGTACTGCAAATTTTTAATCTTCTTGACTTAAAATCTGACCCTAATAAACGTTGGTCTACACTAGTAGCCATATTTCTAAGTGTTTCTTACAAAACCATAGGTGAATGGGAAATCCCCAAAAGACCAAAAAACAATGCTAACAGGACCGACTCGACTTATAACCCTGGGAAAAAAAACTACCTAGGGTCGTCATAGCTCCCTGAAGGGTCTGAGTGCCATGCTCTCTTGCCAGTCGACACCTTGTATTTTTGTTGGATTATGGCCTTTCTTCTTCCTCGTCCACCATAATGGTATTTTCTTGGGTGCGTATCAACTCCCTACTTTCCTCTACTCTATCTCTTTTCATGTCCTTGGGGGTCTTTGTATTTTCATGGAATCAGATTCCAAACTGTTCCTTTCATAAAAACTCGAATTTTCCTTCCAGAATCCATATCACCTGGCAGGTGGCTTGCATTTTAGATTGTTGGTGAGCCATGTCTCGAGCCATAGTTTATTTCATCATGCAGTAAACTTCTGCTATACAGAATAAATTTGTGTCCCTCCTTCGGTATTTCCCAAGGTCGAGGACCCATTCCTTCGTGGACCACATAATTTCTTCCAGGGATGATTTTAAGGATGGAAATTTATTTTAAAATGTAGAAACCTTGGTAAATCTTACTTATCCTTCATATTCCAACTATAAATGTTTGGCGATAGTTTCGTAAAAATATTCAAATTTCTAAGGATTTTATATAGTTTTTATAAAATTTTGGCGATTTTTAAGGTAAAATAATTTTATCCTATAGAATTTGGGTGAATCATTTTTAAAATAGCGAATCTCGTTTTTGGAAAAACCATTGAAAATTAGCCCATGAGCGAAATTTAGCCCCTAAAATCATCTATGATTTCTTCATCTGTCGTGTTCTTATTCTTTCTCAACACTTCTTCTTGGACTCTCCCCATTATCTCCTTCTCTTCAGGTGAGAACATTTTCTGGTACCTCATCCTGGCCACTCTAGCGGCCTTGGTCGCACGACAATTGATAAGTGCATGGTTCCATGCAGGTTGAATCCCTGCTCCTCTCCTCAACTAAGGGTTCTTGTTCCTCGGAGACACAATATTCTCCCCGACCATGGTTCGATGACGACCTCTTTCTATCTTTCGAAACCTAGAACTTGAGACTCTACACACAATCCTAATAGAATAATCATGGAGGGAGGCAAGGATACTTTCCACCATAGAAAGTGGGCTTTCTTTCGTCTCAAGGAAAAATATTCATCCTCTCTCTTTATTCCTTCTAGAGGGCCACTTCTAACAGAAACAATGAATCCAACTTTATGAACTAGAGAAAATTCAGAAGAAAATCTCGACATCCTGGGGGAAAATGAGCTTCCTCCTCATATAGCCAGGTTTGTTATCCCACTAGGAATTAATCTTGTACTTGCATCACTTTCACCCATTATTTTGAAGGATGATCCAAATATTTTGGGGTCTGGGCTGATCCGACCTGCTCAATATTATTCTTGGTGTGTTTGGGTATGATGATGTCTTCCTTCTCCTCTTCATCTGAAGCTCGATCGAATTTGGCATGTTTTTTCGCTTGTTCATTAAATCCTCCTCTTTGTTTCCATGATGACTGGCGGGTGACCAGACAGCTCCACCTATCACTGAAACTACCTACATCCAGCCTTTAGGGAAACTCATGGTAATCATGGTAACACTTGGTCCTCTCACATCCCACACGATGCTAGAAATTATCCACCTGTCCTGTCATAAAGTTGGTTTTCATGACGGTTGAGACGTGTAAGGTTATCGTGGATATATCTCACACCCATGTCATGCCATTTCTATTGGGACGCACTTTAGGCCTGGACCACTGCCACATTAGAGAGGTAATCAACTTCTACATTGGCCCATCTCCTGACGTGGTTTGGTATTATCACTGACATGTCACAAATAGTCAACACCACCTCCGCGATCCCACCAGGCAACCTATAGTTTTTTGAGACTTTGTTTGGAGAGGCGCCATTTGTGATTTTTCCTAGGGCCGAGACCATAAGTTGGGAGTATCCTTCTGTTATGAGCATCGAGTACCCCTTGTCTTTCTCCAATTGTAAACCTTCCAGTAATCTCGCCAATTCTGTTGCATTTTTGGTGGTATGTCCTAATATGAAAGTGTGTATGCTGACAATATCTCCCTNCCTAAGTGTCCCTGAAAATTCCACCGGCTCCCCCTAGCCCTAGGTTTCCCTTGGAATCCTCGTCAAAATTCAATTTTAGGAAACCCTGGGGGGGTTCCCATGTCTCTTTGCGATTTGGACGTAGTTCATGGTTATTTGCTTGAGGGAGAGAAGACTTCCCTTTGTTGGGGAACCATATGGCTAACAAAGATTTCTCACTCCCCGTCGTTGTTAGGTACTATGCCTACCATGGAACCTGAGAAATGGTCTCTCTCAAGTTGTTTAGGATCCCTTACCAAATACGTTCTAGAGACAGAGGATGATTTTGGAAGATCCTTCTATTTCTGGTTTTCCATATATTCCAGAGGAGGAATCCTGGAAAGAGCATCCATGAACGGTTCAGAATTGTATTACAGTAAGGATTCATTCTTTAGTCTTCTATTGTGTTCATAAATCTTGTCTATTCCAGTCTGAGATTCTAAATATTGTTTCTCATTTGTCCCATAATTATGAAGCTAACGGGCACAATTTGAGAAGGTGGTTTAGGTATTCTTTCGCCTGATTTCACATTAGACAGATTGAAGGGACCTCAAACCCTTTATTTATGATCCTACCCCAAGTTAGTGCTTTTCTGTTGACTTCCATCCAAAGTTTGGAGTTCTATACCTTGGTCCATAATGGTCTTATGGCCTCATTCCTCAGCCCCAGGGCTTCTTGGTACGTGTCCTTGATGTGGGCCCTGCATGTTGGGAGGTGGGTATTCTTTTAGAATGTCCTCCATGAAATAAATGGATGGGTCATTCCATTCTATAGGCTAGTTGATTGGCTGGATCCAAGATCTTGTTCTGCCATGACAGGATGTGGGTTTTCCTCCTAGTATTGGGAAACCTTCGTCATTCCTACCCAGATCATCTTGTCTTTAACTTTCTGTAAATGTTTATTCGATCTTAGCATTGGATGTTGCTCCCATGTGTCCTCCCAGAAAAGGGTCAACTGGTTTTTCGTGTAGATACCAAAAAATCTTATTTTCTACCACCACCTTGTTTTTCCAAGCATAATTCCATATTATAGATCCCACTTTGTCTCCCTCCAGACGAATCCAGTCTTGAGGGGGGATATCTTTGTCATATTTCTCTTGCCAAATCCAAGCCTAGAGAACTTATGGACTTTTGATCCATCACCAATTTATTTTTGCATCCAGGTCATGGCTCAGTCTTTGGAGATATTTTATCCCTAAGTCTCCCTGAGACTTTGGTTCACACAAATTTTCTCAGGCTATCAGGGTCCATTTTTGTTTTCTTTTTTTGTTCCTCCCAATAAGAAATTTCTTTGAATTGATCGAATTTTCTAAAAGATGTGCACGGACGCTGTCAAAACTGAAAACAAATAAACTGGCATAGACATTAAAACTAATTTTATGAGAAAAATTATTCCCAACAAGGAGAGGAATCTATGAGTCAAGCTATTGAGCGTATTTTCCAATTTGGTTAGCAACTCTTGCCATCCTGGATTTCTTAGATATTTTTCCATTAGGGGAGCCCTTAGGTAGCACGAGGGAAGAGAGGATATTTTTAAGCCTAAAATTATGTTAATTATCTATTGAATGATGTTTGGGGTGTTAAAGAAGAATATGTGGGATTTATCTAAGTTGAGCTCCATTCCAAAGATTGAAAGGAAAACATCCAGATCTTTCTTGATGGATCTAGCTTCATGCACTATGGGTTTCCCTAGGAGAAGGGTGTCATAGACAAACTGAAGATAAGTCAAGGGTTTGGTATGAGGGGATATTACTATCCCTTTTAGGTGACCTTCCCTCTGAGTTTGCTTCAGGAATCTCCCTAAGCCTTCCAAAAGTATAATGAAGAGGTAGGAGGACAGGGGATCTCCCTGCCTTAATCCCTGAGAAGTGTTAAAAGTAGGAGAGGGGGAACCATTTACTAGAATAGAAAAGAAATTCAAGGAAGTTAGGTTTAGGATCCACTAGGTTCAAGAGGGATCAAAGCCAAAGGCCCCTAGAATGGCTCATAGGAAGTCCCAATTTATTATTTCATAAGATTTAGATAGGTTGATCTTTAGGATAATCCCATGTTTTTTCTCAGATTGCAAGTAGTGAATGATTTCATAGGCAATTACAATATCGTCCAGAATTTGTCTACCTTCTACAAAACCCCCTTGTTCGGGGGAGATAATTTCCTGGAGGATAGGCTTCAATCTATTAGCAATGATTTTAGAAACAATTTTGTAAACCACATTGCATAATGAAATAGGTTTATACTTATCTATTGTATTTTCTTCCTTTTCCTTTGGGATTAGAGCGAGGAAGGTGGCATTGAAGTCTCTCAATATTTTTTGGGAGGTCATGGATTATTCTACTACTTCCCATAGGTATTTTCCAATAATATTCCAACATGCTTGGAATAAATCAAAGGTGAAGCCATCTAGCCCAAGAGATTTCCCCTGTGACATATATTTCACTGTCGCTTCCACTTCCACCATAGTCACCTCCCTCAGCAGGCTTCTATTATGATCTTCATAAACTAGTTTTGGAATAGATTGTATGATTAAGTCAGTGGTTTCCCTTCTGTCTTGATGGGGATCCGAAAGCAGAGTATTGAAATAATTCCTGAGATTGTGTTCAATGTCTTCATGCCTTTCGACCATCGCCCCTTCCTCTGTTTTCAAAGAGTGAATCCAATTTTGGTTCCTTCACTGTAGGAGGGAATTATGAAAGAATTTGGTGTTCTTGTCACCCTCTTTAATCCAAAGCATCCCAGACTTCTGACGTAAGATGATTTCCTCTTTTTGGTCTCTTTCTTCTAAATCCCTTCTAAGGGTTGATTCTCGATGTTGCAGATCTGGAGACAGTCCCTCTTGGTTGATTTGTCTTTGCACTAGTTCCATCTCCACCTCTAAGTCTCTTTTTGCATCCTGGATTTTCCCAAAGACTTTTTTATTCCACTTCTTTAGAATATTTTTTATATGTTTTAACCTCTATTGGAACTAGTACATCTTTGTTCCATGCATCTGTTAGTTCTCTCCCCACCACCCTTTAATCATTTGCATGAATTCTGGGTGTCGGTTCCAGAATTTATCAAATCTGAAAGGTTTGGGATGGGGATGCATCCCATCTAGCCATCTCACTGATATTGGCCAATGATTGGATCCATAAATGGGTCGGGTCTCCCCGTCGATTGCTTTCCTATTTTGGTAAAAAAATTCTGAGACGAGGAATCTATTTAGTCTTTCTGCCATGTGATGTGTCCCTCCTCTCTTGTTACTCCAGGTAAACCAACCTTCTGATGGGATGATTTCTATTAGCTGCAGTTGATCGATGATTTCTTTGAAAGTTTGGTCTTCTGAGATCAAGCGCACTATGCCCCCTTTCTTATCTTCCAAGGAGGTTATCATATTGAAGTCCACTCCGACAATCCATTTTTTCTCTTTCATACTTATTCCTACCTCTGAGAGATCTCTCAAGAAATATCTCTTGTATGTCGGAGATTGGAGTCTATAGACTTGTGTGCCTATCCCATGTTCCATCGACCCTAATATCTTGTAGGATATAGTTATTATCCATTGAGTTTGGGATCTCAAGTCCATTTTGAGTTTGCTTGGGTTCCATAGAAAGCCTAGTCCTTTGGAGGCTCCCTCTGCTTTGGAGCATATGAAATTGCAAGGTTTCCATATCTTCCTAGCTATTGAATCCATCCTTTTCCTATCGCACTTAGTTTCTTGCAGCATTACTAAGTCCATATTTCCTTGTTTTAGTTTATTTCTAAGGATTATGTGATTTGAGATTCCATTAAGACCCATAATATGCCATGAGAAGATATTCATATTTAACTTTTAGTCTAGGGGAGGAAATACATGTCTAGTAGTCCCACTACATGTCCTGAGTATATCATAAGAACGCCAATTTCTTCGAGAACTTGATTATGGGGTTTTTGTCCTTTTTTCCTCTCATCCCGTCCTAGTTTCTTGGTGTTTTTTAGTCGGTTCGACTTTATGCCCAAGTTCCCCAATGAGGAGGATGGGTTATCTGGCATTGGTTCTTTACTATGTCTTTGGAGGATCTCTCTTTGGAGTCGATGAAGATGTCCCACCTACATATTGTTGATCTGTTGTTCCCCATGGAAAACTATCCTCACTTGTAAGTCCATTTCCATGTCTTCCGATTATGGAGATTGGTTTTGGTCCTCCTTCATTGTCTCTTTCTGGGAATCTTTTGAAAACTCACCCTCTTGCATATAAACTTCTCCCATCACCTTTGTTGGGTTCTTCGTTCTTTCCTTCATTTTTCTTCTTTTTTGTATGTCCTCTTGCTTTGTCTCAGTATTTTCCTATTTTGTTTGAACTTTCTCTGGCCCTTTTCTCTCTCCTTCTTGGTTTTCTTCAGTATCTTCTTTATCTACTAATATCTAGACACTATTGTCATATTTGCATGTCCCTTCCCATGGGTTTTTATTTCCTTTGCACCCCACCTTTATTTTGTTGGGATCCTTTGCGAAGCCTTATGTGTCCTTCTACTCCTTGCTTTTGTTATTCCCCTAGGTTTTGTTCTGCAGATAGTCTCGAAATAGGTGCCCATGTTCATGGAATTTCCTGCATCTAAACAGGATATGCTCATAGTCTATGGGTTGGACCCATTCGTCATCCTGGAATGAAATGGTGATTGATTCAGGTAGTATTTTTACCACATTCATATAGACTCATATTCTTGCATATGAAGTGTATTTGGCATATTTTGCTATTTTTGAGATTTTGATGAAAGATCCCAATGTGTTTCCTATTCCTTCTAGGGTTTCTAGGTGCCAAAATTCATGGGGTGGGTAATAAAGTATGATCCAAAATGGGGCAGCTATGAAGTCCTCCTTGTATGGGGAGAAATGCTTCGACCGGTACCTGAGGTGGAACCCTACGGAGTTAAAGAAATACGGTCCTTCATTAAAGATTTAGTTCCTATCCTCCGAGCAGGTGAATATTGTTGTAAAGAAACCCTTGGACTCGAGTTTAATCTTATGTCTGCTTTGAATCTCCATTTCACTTTTATTCATACCAGTGGTGCTTTCACCATGGGCCATATGCCCATAAAATTACCTATTAGAGCATGGTATTTCATCTATTGAATGTAGTCCCCTACCAATGGTGAAGTGACCTCGTACCTTGGGTTCTCCACTATTTTATCCATACACCCATTTTTTAATTTCTTGTTAGACTTGTTTCTTGCACCTGCTTCATTTGTATGTTGGACAGGTTTTTTCTTACTTATGACAGTTCCTTCCATCCGGACGTCATTTTCTGGATTGCTTTTCCCTCCATCTACAACTTCCTTGAAATATTTTTTTGTTTCATGCACTTTGGTTGCTTCTATTGCAACATCCAGACCATCCGCTCCCATTATAGCTACCCTACTCACTTCTTTAACCAAAACCTTACCACCTAAGCTTGCTCTCAAACCCTAACCGACTCCTTCCTCTCGCACCATCCTTCGTATCTCTTCTCCCCTAGGGTTTGGGTATGTTACAACTGCAACTAAAATTAGTTGTGATCTTATGGAGATTTGCCAAATTTAGCAGTGCTTTATAATACCTTCATGAGGATCAGAGATAGTAGTTTGACCACGATAATTAAAGGAAATCAATCTTCTAGGAGGAGAATTTTGAACATGGTCTAAGGGAATTAAAGGCAACAAGTTTTGTAAGAGGAGAAGTATGAATAGGGTCTCAATATTGACTCTCATGAATTTTACATTCACCATTGTTCATCTCTATCAATTAATGAATGCACACATTATTCATCGCCCAACCACCACTGTGTTTATATTTTTATGATCAATTCTTTTTGTGAGGATAATTCTTCATTTATGATAAGTGATTTCTTCTAGGTTGCTCTATATTTTGCATAGATTGTAGATAGGTCCAATAATGGTGGGGGAATGGATGCATCAATAACGTTACTTGGTCCATGGATCAAATTCTAAGGGCTAAGGAGGAAGTGAATATGATGAGCAAATGAGGGGGTAGTTTATGCTTGTATGTGGTGGTGTTGGCATTGTTTGTCTTTGTAATATTTTGGGTGAATGGATTGGGATCCATGTACACCATTGTTGCTAGCTATAATAGATCTATGGTGGCTACAGTATGTAAGATTTTAAGTGGTGTCATGCAAGGGATTCAATGCATACAGGTTATCAAAGAGGTTAGTGCTTTGCTAAATGTTTCATTTATGGGGGTTTATGGAGGGGAAGGTTTTTTCTGTGAGTTGAGGCAAGGGGATTTTCAACTTCTGTGTTGGAATTTTGATAACAGTCTTTCAAGCATAAAGCACAAGAGGATTTTGAAGGACATAGCTTTATCATAAATAGTTGTAGGTAGAAATCATGTATGTGGATTGGTGAATGGAACACGCAATGTTCTATGTTGGAGGGATGATGTGGTGAGGACTATGAAGATTGGGCATTTTCAATCAATCAACGCAGGTTTGGATCTCACATGTGGGATATCTAGAAACTGAAGCACCACCTGCTAGGACATCAATGAAACAAAGATCGAGATGGATGCATAGGCCATGGATTATACAAAGGTCCATTGTAAGGAATTTGTTTTACTTTGCAAAGCAAACCATTGGCGATTAGAGAATGAAGTTTAAAGTCAAAGTGAGCACATGGATGGTTGTTTGTTAAAACAAGTAGTATTGGAAAACCAATATTGTCCAAAAGCTTTCCCTTAAAATATACCTTTGTCATAATTATTATTTTTAAATTAAATAACAACAGTTTGAATCATTTTATTCTATATTATTATACTATTTCATTAAACAATAAATTCAATAAATAACATTGAACGTTTTATGAATTTGAACTTTTTCGTTTTGATATTATCAAAATTTGGTCATGCAATCTTTGTCAAAATTATTATTTTTTATTAATAAAATTATCGTTATTAATACAAAAATGGATTCAACATCCTTAAATATCCTTATTGCAACTGAATTGGGCAATGTTAATATTTAATATTTGCAATTCCATTAATTAAAAAATGATTCAGATTAGATTTCAAGTTAAAATAACTAGTTTACCTTCATGTTATTTTGAATCACTGAAAAAGAATAAATTCATAAAATGTTTAGACTAAGACTAAATTCCATGGAAATACTCTATAAAGTATCATTAAAAATGTCTTTTCTTAACCAAAAACATATGGAGCATAATTTAATGTTTTTTGGGAAAAAATAAAATTGTGTGATTATAATAATAATAAAGAAGCAAGTTGAAAGGATGTTAAATTAAATATTAGTTTATAATGGTCAATTAGAAATTAGACTTAGGCATTAACAAAGTCAAAGTGACTTTAGGTTAATTTATTTGCTTTTAGGTTAGATATTTTCTTTTAGGTTATATTTTCACTTTATCCCACATTCATAAAGTGGTTTGACTCTACTTGATTGTAACCTATATAAGAAAGTTCTTTGCTCTCTTATTTCATTGATTGAATAAAGACAGATAACCTTATTCAAGTTATCTTGGTTTCTGTGTGTGCTCGATTTTCGTTACTTGGTATCAGAGCGAGGTTAGGGCCACAGAGTCTGGGAGCACGTGAAGACCTAGGGACTGTTGTTGACGGTGACAGATCGAGGGATTTCCAGCATAGCACACTCAAGGAGCCGAAAGGGTTTTGGATCAGTCGGAGCCGGGTTCATTTGATTTTTCGGTTTTAAAAGCCAGATTGTAGGTATTTTTCCATTATTTATCTGATAAGTTCAGTATTTTACGATCATCTATGGCTACATTGACCAACATCATGTTGGAAGGCAACCAAAAGTTCTCTGGGAAGAACTACAATACCTGGAAGCAACGCATGTTGGCCATTTTTGCGTACCGGTGCTTGTCAGATGTTGTTATGGGCACAAGTCCTCATCCCACGGTTGTAGGTAAAGACCAGGACAAGTTTGATGGCCAAGACAGAGAGATCGTGATGCTGATCAAATTGTCTGTGACAGATGAGATGCTACCTGAGGTTCAAAATGGGAAGACTGCTGTAGCGATCTGGAAACAGTTGAAAGAGACCCATGAGATTTCAGATAAGGGTTGAGTGTTCTTTTTAAATAATATGTTGTTCTCGATCAAGATGAGTGAGGGTGCCTCTCTCCAAGAGCACTTACTAAAGATCAAGGACATCCGGGAGCAGTTGGAGGCCATTGGTCGGAAGATGGCAAAAGATAACATGGTGGTGATCATGCTGAACAACTTTCTATGGTCCTACGAGCACTTCATTGAGACCATGAACATCACAGCTATAGATGTTGACCTGAAGTTTGGAGAGCTATCCAATAAGCTCTTGCAGCAGGACAGGTGGAAGAAGCAGT
>JASDQU010391162.1:0-10328 GCA_032191745.1 Picea mariana | reverse complement strand
ACTGTTGTCCCTACTTTCTGTCTGCTGAAATTTCCTCCTCTCTTCAACTCAGCTCTGATACCATGCTAATTTTTTCAAGACCCCAACCCAGTTTCAGTCTCGCTGATTTTTCAGCCAAATTTAAATGCTGAAACTCCAGTTTCAGCACTGTTTTAGCATAGATTACAACATTGTTTCAGCATATGTCTCAGCACTGTTTCAGCACATGTCTCAGCACTGTTTCAGCATATGTCACAACAGTGTTTCAGCATATGATACAACACTGTTTCAGCATATGTCTCAGCACCATTTCAACATATGTCTCAGCATTGTTTCAGCATATGTCTCAGCACTGTTTCAGCATATGTCACAATGGTGTTTCAGCATATGTTACATCACTGTTTCAGCATATGTCTCAGCACTATTTCAGCATATGTTACAGTGGTGTTTCAGCATATGTTACAACGATGTTTCAACATATAAAATCTTAACAAAAAATAAACTTCAGAACTGAAACATGAGGATTCTGAACATTGTTTTCAACGCAAAAATAAAATATCAGCAATATGCAAAACTCAGAAAATATAGACACAAAGATATTCGGTCTAACTTCGACCCTGGAAAAACCCACAAGGGGAAAACCAGTGAGAGAGGACTTTGTATTATTTATGAGCTTCTGAGAAATTATTTTACAGCATATTCATCTTCAGATATTTACACAAACTTATCTGGACATTCTTGTATCTTTGCTCCTCAATTTCTGAACCAGAAATCCATACAACTGTACGGCTGTCCCAGCAATTAATGTTGTATGGACTGTCTCGAAATTCATGCCAAAACTCTGCTAAGACTCAATTTCTGTGCCACTAGATGTTGTTCGATAGCCTTGGAATTCATGCCAATACTCCCAGAAATTGCAGCTACTGTCTCTTTTCTTCAGCTCAACCTCTCTCTTGCTCTCTCTTGTTCTCTCAACAAGAATGCTTGAACTCCTCTTGTTCTCTCAACAATAATGCTTCAACTTACCCAAGAATGGGTGCGCCCTCTTTCCCAAGTCGACCTCATGAGGGAAGGTGAGGGGTTTTCTAGTCTAATAGTTGAGATTAGATCAGATGGGTGGCTGAGATTTGGTGTCTCTTCACTCACCCTCACTTTAATCATAAAGTCACCTTTTAATTTGCATCTCACAAATTAAATGACTAGGACCCACATTCGACACTTTCTTCCCCTTAGGCACCTAGGGAAGAGAAACACTTTCCTTGGTACTTTATTTTAATTAAAAATTTAACACATGACACCCCTTCATTTGCTTTGTGTCTAGGTTGGAAAATCCTGTTGTCTCTTGATCATACCCCTTTCTAAGATTACAAATTGGTCTATGGTCACTGTTGTTGAGTCAGTTTTTTCCAAAGTAGTTGTCGTGTCATCAATATGTTCAAAGAGATGTTCAACCCAGAAATCCTTCTATTGCATCGGCCATTTCTGCAGTCCTTAAGCCTTCTATTGCATCGGCCATCCCCGAGTCAGTCCCGAATCACTTGTTACTCTGATCTACATCAAATATTGTTTCCCATTTCGTTTCATTGATAGGGGATACATTAAGGCCCTCCTATGACGAGTCTTTTCCTATCGACTTCAACTCATTATCTAGGAATTAGACTTAGAAACTAATTGGTACCTTGGAACTTGCATGCCTCAATGGAAGGTTTCCTTNCAAGGAAACCTTCCATTGAGGCATGGAAGGTTTCCTTGCTTTCAACAATGGGTTTTCATTATTGACCCTTGATCGGGAGATTCTGCCGAGTGTTGGACTTCAACTCATTAATTCACACCCGTTGGATTGTACTAGTGTACCTTGGGTGTCATTGACATTAATGGTGATTTACCTCGCACTTGTTAACGATATTCACTAATGATCAGTAATCAAGTGCTTTCTACCATGTTCGACTTCAACACATGCATTCGCATGGTTAGGTTCATACTATAGAGTGGTGGAGATGAAGACCCTGAATATTTCCTCACAGATTCAGGTTGCATTGGAGTATATTCGGTTTGTACTGGTGCATAGATCCACATTGTACGTCTCGTGGCTATGTTCAAATTTGAGTCTTTAACACATAGATCCAGAGTGTATTTTGGTGGTTATGTTCAGATTTGATTCATAATGGCATGGATCCACATTGTATGTTTGGTGGCCATGACCTATCTTACTTGACATGGATCTTTGCATGTCGAAATTTATGCTTTGAGTCACTTATATTCTGAGTATGGGAATGCGTACCTCAGTGATGATATATTATTGTACTGTATTTCCTTGTTTGTTGGCAGGTTTCCGACTGACGTGTTCCTTGTTCCCTACACACACTCGAAAAAGTATTTCAATTATCACTCTGTTCTAACTTCATACTTTGGGGGGCTCTATGTTACAAAGTATTTTTTTCACCCTTATGACCATTAATGATGTAAACCTATCTATTGCCTTTAGAAGGGTCAGTGGCTTGAATTCTTAAAGAAAGAAGGGAGAAGAACTTTTCCTGAGATAAGAGGTTGTGTTTTCCTCTGTAAAAACCCTATTTTGGAGGATTTCCATGGGTTGCACCATAGCTAGGGTGCAAAAATGCCTGATTTCCACAGGCTTCACTATAGCTAGGGCACGGAGTTTTCGCAGGATGCACTATAGCTAGGTCATGACGACCTTCGTACGTGGGAAAAATGAGCATTTTCTTGATGCTTCTAGAAGGAGAATCTTCTATGGTGAGGTGGCCTCTGAATGATTTGGATCTTACTCACTTTCATGATTTAGTGGGATCATCCTAACCTCCTCACCTTATTCTCTTTAGCTTATAAAAGGAGAGGGGCTCTCATGGAGAAAGTTAGTTGGTTTTGGAGCTTGATTGGGTTGGAAAGTTCTTGAGCTTGTTTGAGTTGAATTTGGCTTGAGATTGTTAGCTTGGTTAGATTGGCTTTGAGATTTTCTTTGTTAAGATAGATTGTGAGTAGCTATCAAATCCATGGTCTTAGAATCCTTGGATCAGAAGTGTGTGGGAAGAAAGGAACTGTTGGGAGGAGCCTTACGATATCAAGGCATCCAGTTGTAATCTCTCTTCTTATTATTTAATATAATACAAACATGCTTCTTTCCCATAGAATTATCTTTATTTTATTGCATAATTCCTTGATCATATGCATAGGTTGTCATTGAATATACTCTCTCTGCTTTCACTTTGGTTGGTTTGTGTCTCACTATAGAATTAGTATCACAAGAGCACTGGAGCGAAACAGGAACAACAAAGACATAAGGAAGCGACATTTAAAAGTATGTCTATCATCTTTTGTTTGGTAGTAACTTTGACCTAGGGAAAGTGCCATGCCTTGTCGTGTTTTGTTCTAGATCCAGGGGGATCTAGGGAGATTAGTTTATGTCCTCATTTACTGATTTATCTGATAACAGTTGCACACTTTATTCCCATCAAGTCAACCTACAAGGCAATAGATATTTCCATTATTTTCATGAAAGATATATTTAGGCTACATGGCATGCCTAAGGAAATCATATCAGATAGAGATACAAAATTTTGGAAATCTCTCTTTGATGGTTTTGAAACTAAATGGTTATTTAGTACAACCTATCACCCTCAAATTGATGGGAAGAGAGAGAGGGTAAACCAAGTGTTAGAGGACATTTTAAGGATGCATGTGATGCATCATCCCAAGAAGTGGGAAGACTACCTACCACTAGTAGAGTTTTCTTATAACAATGGCCATCAAGAGTCGTTGAAGATGATCTCTTTTGAGGCCCTCTATGGTAGGAATTGCAATATTCCAATCAACTGGAATAACCCTGAAAAGGCATGAAAATGACCTGGACCTCTTTCCTGTGTTCTTGGAGAATTCCATGGCTGTCCCAAAAGACATTACCCGGATTTAGGTCGAATCGTTTAAAAACCCCTTTCGGGAAATTGTTTGGTTGTTTACTAGGATGCATGGCCAAGAAATAAATGCCACCATTTCCCGAATGATTCTTTATATTTTATATTTTACAGTTAAAGAGCAAGCTATTTTCGATTGGGGAAAACTGATTTTCATTGAAATCTCCTCCCAATTGCCACAGTACAAAAAAGACAAGAAACTCTTCATGGCTTCTTATTTGGTGTTTGTGATAACATATTGCTTCCAAAATTGTCTATTTGCAAGAGGGTGAACTGTGAACTTCATCCAGCTACCTTCTGGTACCAAGCATTGTGGAGATACAATGATTCTTTTCATTTTTATGAATTTTACAATGATTTCGTTTCAGTTTTCAAAGGACTATTATTTGGTAAAGATACCCCCAGAATATCTTACTAGGAAAATAAATTCTTGGATAAAAAGGGGACGTTAGAGAAGACGAAAAATCATAATGTTATTAGGATTTTCGGCTCTAGGGAAAATCCCTATTTTCTTCCATGCCATGTATATGATAAAATGTTTATCATGGAAGTAACAAGGCAGTATAATTTCTGGCTGCACTTTTTCCATGAGAAACGAAAAAACAATTCATACCCTTGCCTTGGAAAATTGGAAACTTTATATTTAGGAATATAACCAAAATCGATAAGTTTGCGGACCACTTCCACAATGTGAATCTGAAATATGTTGAAAAGATAAAGGGGTTTGACCCTAACATAATTTTCATGGAACATATGCTAGCAAAAGGATTCAACATTTCATTTATTCATACTATTATAAGTGAAGAAGAATATAACCACTTAAGTTCTCCTCATCACAATGTTGGTGACTTGGAAACAATACTTAATACTAATGAGTTTTACAAGCAGAAAGGAAAGGGTCCCAGTGAGAAGAGTGCCCATTCCCCAACTGTTACTCCTAAAACTACCACATCTTGGAGAAATGCTCCAAAGTCCCACCCAACTAGAAAAGTTACCAACAATAGTTCAAGCAACGAAAGATAAAGGAATCCCCCTTCTAGAAAATTTGAGAGCTCGCACAAGCTTCCTCTGAGAAAAAAGAGGAAAAATGTTGTGCAAGAGGAAGAAGACCACCGCATAGAAAGTGACATCAACAACTTCTCACTTGAAGATATGGAGCTTGAGGTGGATATCGAAAAAATGTTTCCCATCATTGATCAGCCGGGAAATACGGCCCATCAGAATTCATCATTGGAAATCATTGAGAATGAGACCTTCAATGAAGAAGAGCCATTTTCTTTTCAGAGTGTTGTCTTTGACAGGGAATCCAAGAAATTTATTATTGAAAAAGGTGATATGAAAAATAAGAAAGGAAAATATTTTTCAAAGGTTGACCTAAGAGATATGCAACCTTTCTAGATTTCTAAAATTCAAAGAGAAACAGGGGATGCTCTGGATGAATCCATTAGTGGTCTTGAAGCGAAAGGCATGAAATTGAAAGAAAGGATCAAGGAACTGGAAGATGCCTTAATGTCTCTTCCACTTCTTTCCAGTCATTTTAAAATAGTCAAACCCATCATGCTTGTTGCTAAATTGAAAGGATCTTCAAGCCTACTTACATCAGCCAGAATCTATGTAGAAAGAAACATTAAGAAAAGAATGGCATTGATTAAAGAGGCATGGGAAAGTTTGAAAAACATTATTTATTTTTGTTCGAGGGCGCATGCCTTCCATGAGTATTTGCAAGCTGACATGAAGAATGAAGAAGGTTTTTACCTTGATGATGTACTACCCTTTGGAAAAAAAGTTTCCAACATGATGGAACTAAGGAGAAGAGAGGAGGATCTACCCTCCCCAAGTCAGATAAAATAGTTAAACGCATGCTAGAAAGAAAAGATTAAAAATTTTCATAATATTGTTCAAGTGTGCATCCAAGATATAAGAGGGAATAACTATTCAAGATGCTCACAGAGATAAACCTATCCAAAAGCAATAATGAAGTAGAAGACCCCAAACTAATTATCAACTCAATGTTCCTAACAAAGCAAGAATTTGATGAACAAGTTGAGATTTTTAAATGGTTGTTAGTTGAAAAGTTCTATGGTATACTTGAATATGATGAGGACAACATGTTGGATTACTAAGAGGGGGGGTGAATCAGTAATAGCGTAATTATAATCCTTTTTCACCAAATAATCCAAGTGTTATATCAATGTAGAATTATTATCCAATAATGAACAATACGAAATGAACAAACACACACATACATAGTACACCAGTGTTTTACGTGGAAACCCAAATTGGGAGAAAACCACATAATGCTTTATCTTATATGTCTTGAAGAATTACATTCATTGGAAGCAACAAATTCCTTTGTTTTCCAGCTACAACTGGAAGGAGGCTCCAACCCCCTAGTTTCTTAGGCTACAACCTAACAGAAGCTCCAAATCCCCATTTCTCTGGCTACAACAAGAAGGAGGCTACAACCCCCTATGTTCTCCGATTACAACCACCTGTCCCCATCCAATCACCCTAAAGTAAAAGTTGAATGATGGAACCACTATCACACTATCATTGTGAGATATATCGTTGTAAACCTGTACCAATCAACCTGTACCAAACAACCTGTACCAATAACCTGAACCATGCATCAACCTGTAATCAACTTGTACCGTAAATAAGTGAATCAATCATGCAGCAACCTATACCAATCATGTTTCAAGTACTCATGAATTATGACTCATCAATATGTACCAACATCATCAACTATACACCTCATGTATGTGCCAACTCATCAACTACTTGTCTCAACCATGTACCCAACTTGTACCTCACCCAGAATCCCTCATCAATTTCATCATGAAAATATGATTTGTAAATCTGTAATAGACTTGGTGTATATGATCACATACCTGCAAACCTTCCTTAACTTTAACAACAAGAAACTAGCATTTTAATCATACGTTTCTTTAGTCTCACAAGACTAGTTTTGGATTAGTCAACAACCCTAACTTGAAATAATCATAATTTTGTACCTGTAATGAATTAATATCTGAAACTGATATACAATGTTCTTCAGTGTGTTTTATGAAATTCTTCCAGGTGTCACTACTTGGAACCTCTCATAAAATGAGTTATGGAAAAAATGGCACACCTTGTTGAATTCTGGATTATTCTAGAGAGCGACCTTGTAGAGTGTGCCCATCACGGAATATTTATTGAATTGATCTGAAACTATTATAGAGAATAATAAATACTGTACTATAACTAAAAAATTTAGTCTTACTAAATTTGGATCTATCATGAAGAATTTATGATGTTTTTACCCGAAACACCTATTTTTGACTAGTTTCAGGACTAGCCACAAACCCTATTTTCCACGGAGTGTAACTCCAAAAATACAATGACCCAAAAAATGAATGTTTTACCAAAGATACTTGGATATGTTTACTCAATTGAATACAACTTTAACGGTATGAATCATTCTATAAAAAAATTTATTGCGAAAATGGTGAGATGACCTGGAAAAAAACATACCTTAGAAAACATCATCAAAAAAATTTATCCTTCCTTGAATTTCGGCCTTCTTTTCTTCATTTTCCTCAGAAATTCGGATTAGATACATGAATTGTTGTTATCACTTATCGTTATAATACATGAATTATTTCTAGTTCTGATGATATTATCTTTCACTGTACTCATTCTTTTAGTTTTTCACCCAGGATAGGTTAGAAATAGTCAGATTAGGTTAGTTTACTTTTAGTTAGATTGGATTTAGGATTAATTATAACTCTTTGGGGGAAAGTTCATTGTTTTTCCCCTTTTTGTCTTTTAATTATGAGAGGAAAAAAGGCCCACACACTCTTTGGAAACGCTACACCAAATGAGAGTACGTCTAATTGGGACTTTCCATCGGGTGTTCTCCCTTACCTACTTGACAGATTGTTGGGCCCGAGATGTGATCACTTTCATGATGGTTATTATACACTTTTGCCACATGTACAAATATGTTTTTCATATTTTAAAGGAGCTTTTTGAAGGATTTCATGATAAAATGGTATGATCGCCATAAGGTATGTGTAATTCATGTTTAATGATTGAATCAAGTATAATTCATCATGTTTTATTATTTCTAAGAGTTGATTCATGTTTTTTGGTGTTATAGGGAAAAAATGCACCTCGTTTCTAGTTTCGACACTATTAGGACCACACAATGTACCTTTTTGCCTATACTTTTTGCCACTATTATACTCTTGATCACCCATATTTAGACTCATACTATCACTTTATTTGATCATTCCAAAGGTATACAATGTCCCTTCCCATTACTATACGTTTAATCTGTTTTGCATAATATTTTACATCACTCTCGTACTTGACCATTGATTAGAAATGCATAAGTGTTCAAAACTGCAGATTAGCATTTGAGGCCTGTTGCTGAAACACAGAACTGTCACATAGTCCAAGACCGCTGTTGCTGAAACACAGAGCTGCTATACAGTCCGAGGTCGCAGATGCTGAAACACAGAGCTGCTATATAGTCCAGGGTCGGAGATGCTGAAACACAGAGCTGCTATATCGTCCGAGGTTGCAGATGCTGAAACACAGAGCTGCTACACAGTCTGGAGTCGCAGATGCTGAAACACAGAGCTATTACAAAGTCCAGAGCTGCAGATGCTGAAACACAGAGGAAATCGCCAGGACCGACGATGCTGAAACACAAAGGAAGTCGTTACAGTCAGTGGTCAACAAGCACCAACCATCTCTCCTACATAAGAATGCCTACACAGTCAAGAGCGCAATTCACGTGGCTGAAACAGCCCGTGAATTGTGATGCTGAAAAAACATTAGTAGCTACGAGAAGAAGCTGTTACTCCAATCGTAACAATAATACCTCATTCATCTCCTGTAATAGCATTTCTGTTGCGTGAGACTAGGACATCTTGTTATGGTTTAGAAAGTAGATCCAACTAAAGATAGGACTCAGATACACATTGTAATTTCTGATCAATTGTATTGAAGGGGTTTCCTCTTTAAATAAGGGGAAATCATCATTTGAGGGATCAAAGTTTTTATATATTGAAAAGCTTCAGAGAGAGGAATGTGTTTCATTTTCAGACTATAACATGATATTTTGATAGATGAATAAAAGACTGCTTTGAGTATCTTTCTCTAGCTTTCCCGTTCCAGGAGAATCTTGTGAGAAGGAAGGGCCGAACTTCTTCACAAGATTCACCCATTAGTTTTAGAATGTGTTAGTGTAGTTTCTGTTTATGCCCTGATTAACTTTCATCTGCTGAAACACTACTTTTAATGAATTCTGCTTTGCTGAAACACTACTGAACTCTATCTTGTTAAGAACTTTAGTTGATTGAATGTTACATTATTTTCATGAAATTCGTAATTAGCAATATTGTGTGATGATTTTATGAGGCTAACCAGAGACTGGGTTAAGGGTTCGTGCTCAGAAAGGAAGGGATCAAATTATCTTGTTCTCTGTAGATTTCAATTACTTCTGCAAGAGTGCTAGCCAGAGACTTGGTTAAAGGTTCTTGCTCAGAAAGGAAGGGATCAGATTATCTTGTTCTCTGTAGATTTCAATTATTTTTGCAAGGAGTGCTAGCCAGAGACCTGGGTAAGGGTTCCTTCTCAGAAAGGAAGGGATCAAATTATCTTGTTCTCTGTAGATTTCAATTACTTCTGCAAGAGTGCTAGCCAGAGACTTGGTTAAGGGTTCCTACTCAGAAAGGAAGGGATACAATTATCTTGTTCTCTGTAGATTTCAATTATTCCTGCAAAGTGTGTTAATCAGAAATAAGGCTAAAGGTTCCTAATCAGAAAGGAAGGAATTAGATGGCCTTGTTCTCTGCTAGATAGAGTTAATTTTCTCTGCATTACTATTTTCATGAAAGAGTGTTAATCAGAAATAAGGTGCTGAAGTCTCTTCTTCAGAGTAAGGGTCCTATTCTTTGGTTACAGAGTAGTTGTTCTTTCCTGTTGCAATTCTTATTTTAATGTAATCCAGGATTCCTTAAGATCTGCAATAGGTAGGTTGCTTTCCTGTAACTTAAGTCAGAACTTCAGTTCATTCAGGGCAAGTATGATTAATATAGTTTTCTTTACTACAACCTTAAGTTTTTTTCGGAATTGAGCATATATAGTGCGTGGTTATATTTGAAATAACAGACTTCCCTGGGTTGACAATTTATGTATCACTTGGTTGTTTGAATTAATTGAGAAATTATAGTGACCAACATTTTGGCGTCGTTGCCGGGGAAGGTAGCTATAGATTTCAAAAGCACTTATGATTTTTTTCTTTAGATAAAAAGATTGCATGAAAGACCCCAAAGACACTAACCCTACAGGTGGCAAGGGAAAAGGAAAAGGAGGAAGAAATACCTACATCGACGAGATTCTATCAAAGTCTAAATCTGCTGCTCA
>JASDQU010391161.1:0-11021 GCA_032191745.1 Picea mariana | reverse complement strand
CCACTTATGTGTGCACGGGTTACGATACCATTTAGTATAGTATCTCTGGGTGCAACCACACGTTCGACCACTACCTCAAGGTGTCCCCATGGCTCCAGGTAAAGCCCTCATGAGAATTGAACCTTGCCCAATGGTGAAAAACTCCTCGCTTTCCACCATTGGATCCAACCCCTTTGGGCGATTGGGATTTTTATTGTTATTATGCCTGTAACTAATTGATTTTCTCCATTTTTGGGAGATATTGGGCATTTTTGGAGCCCAAATTTTGGGAGGAAGTTGGAGATGAACAACCAACTTCAAATATATATAAACTAGGCCTATTTGAGGCCATGGAGGACAGTCAAGGAAATCAAAGCAGAGTTATGCTGAAGGGAAGCCAAGCCAAAGCCATTTTTATGCAGGGAAGCTATTGAGGAGCAGACGCTGTCGGGCCATTTCTGGGAGCTCCGGAAGTCCGTTTTGTGTGCCGTTTTCTTTGAAGGGTTCTAGAGATCTGGATGAACATGACTAGATCAGTCTTGTAGCCAATTGGCACTGCAGCAATGTACTTTTGATATTTTGAACAAAATAAAGAAGCCTCCCCCACAGAGACAAAGGCCCAGAGACGTAGGCAAAGTTGTGCCGAACTCCGTTATCAATCTACGTGTTATGGTTTGTTGTCTATTATTTCATTTCAGATATACAAATGTGTATATGACTGTCATAATTCCTCTTCTTTCCTCATTCTTTCACTAAGTTTCTCAAATGGTTAATTAACGCATGCAAAATTAAAACTCAACCATAGTCATTAAAAGATCCTACGGATCACATGGAAACAAAGTTGAATCTCCTCGTTGATACTTCGTCAGAATTGGTTGATGCTACGTTGTACAGACAGATCATTGGATCATTGATGTATCTGATGAATACCAGGCCAGATATATGTTTTGAATTGAACACCTTGAGTCAGTACCTGGTAGAACCGATATGTGTTCACCTTGTTACTGCAAAACATGCGATGAGATACCTTAAGGGTACATTGGACTTTGGTATCTATTATAATGGAGATCATGACTTCAAACTGGTTGGTTATACTAATTCAAATTGGGATGGAAGTGTTTCTGATAGAAAGAGAACTTCAAGATGTTGTTTCAGTCTAGAGTCATCCATGACTTTATGGCAAAGCAGGAAGAAATCTAGTATTTCTCTCAGCACGATAGAAGTGGAATACATTGTTGCATGTTCCACCAGTTGTGAATCCATATGGATTCAGAAGTTCTTGACAAGTCTATTTTATCTGGATATGGAAGCGACCGTGATTCTATGTGATAACCATAGTTGCATAAAGATGACGGAGAAACCAATGTTCCATGACAAGTCAAATCACATAGAAATCCAATATCACTAAATTCATGATATGGTGCAGAGAGGATTTGTAAATCTCAAATATGTTGGCACAGATGAGCAGGTTGCAGATGTGTTGACCAAGCCTCTGTCTCGTGTAAAGTTTGAATAATTTCGAGAAAGCTTGGTATAGTCTGAAAGGACCTCCCTCGAAAGGGGGAGTGATGTTGATGATACTATGGTATCCTGACCAACAATGGGTAGCTCAATTAGAATTATATATCCTAGGGGAATAATCATCTCTGGATAGATACCAAAGGTCCAGTACGGACGGTCTGTTAGAGTACTTGTGCATGTATATACCAGCTTTGTTCAGTAGCGATAGCTTCATTAGGATTTATATCCTAGGGAATATTTTGATTCCTAGGAAGATCTTGAAGGTCTGATAAGGATAGTCTGTCAGAGTACCACGTGGTAGCTCTGTTAGGATTTTACATCCTAGGGAATCTTATGATTCCTGGGAAGACCCCTAGGGACTGTTAGAGTACCACAAAATATTGTTCTTACACCTACCTCATTCTGTTGCCCAAAGATGATGATGTTGTTATCTCAGCCTCATGTTGATGATGTTATTATCTTAGCCTCGTGCTAAGGATGTATTTATCTCAGCCTTGTGTTCATGATGTTGTTATCTCAACCTTTTGTTGACGATGTTGTTATCTCATTCTTGTGTTCATGATGTTGCTGCTCCAGCCTTGTGTTGTTGATGATGTTGTTGCTCCAGCCTCGTGTTGTTGATGATGTTTTTTCTCCAGCCTCATGTTGTTGATGATGATGTTGTATCAGCTTCGTGTTGTTGATGATGATTTTGTATCAGCCTTGTGTTGTTGGTGGTGATGATGTACCAACCTCGTTTTGGTGAGATTATTTCTCTAGCTTCATGTTATTGATGTTGATGTTTCATCTTCATGCTGACAATGATGATGATGATGATGATGATGATGATGATGATGATGATGATGCTATTCTAGCTCCATGTTGTGAATGATGATGATGATGATGCTACTCCAGCTCCATGTTGTAAATGATGATGATTTTATTATTCCAGCTCCATGTTGTGAATGATGATGATGATACTCTAGCTCCATGCTGTGAATGATGAAGATATTGATGATGAGAAAAATTTCCGATGATTTATAGATGTGTCATTCAGTGTTCCAGATGTTGATGATGTTGTTTCCCTCTCCGTCTATTGATGATGTTGTAGAATACACTTCTTGTTAAGGGGGAGTGTTGAAATATTGTACTTGCAAAGAATATTCTAATTATAATTGAGTTATTATCTTATAGATCAATCCCCATTTGTGGATTGATCATGTCAGGACTTATGTATGACCAAATCCTGTTTTGTGGATTGGTCAAACCCTAGTCAAATGATGTTAATTGATAAGTCAGCCCTTAGGGATAATTAAAATGGTTTTAGCCACTAGTTGAAGAAGTCGACCCAGTTTGGTGAAGAGACACAACCATAGCACCTACCAACTAGTATAAATAATAGAGGATGATGCCTCATTCTCACACTCACTCAACCACTCATCTAGTGTGAAATTTTTGGAGATGGTTGCAGTTTCCAGAAGAAGGAGAGAGAGAGAGGTGCATGCTTAGTATTGGTTATTCTTGGTGGTGTTGTATTTTATCTTGGAATTGTAATGGCAATTTATATTAAGGAAGTTTTTGTTGGGTTTTCTCCCCCATGAGGGTTTCCTAGGATAAAATTTTGTGTACCTTGTGATTGTGTTTCTCTCAATGATCCTTCTAATGCTATTATTGTCTAGTAAATTGAAAAGAACTTAATAACATATCTAAATTTAACAAAAAATACATATCAATATCGAATGTAGTGCAAGCATGCACGAAATATAAACAATTTCATTTTTGTTCTATTCATTTCTAAACCTTATTTTCCTTGGATTTTTCATGCATGGCTAATTAATCTTGTCATGTAAAAGAATGGGGTGTTCTTGTCCATATGACCATTTCACTACATAACTTAGTTTTCATAAATTGAACCCCAAGTAGGTTCCAACTCCATTCATAAAAGATCAACTCATGTTATCTAGGATTTATTAATGGATTGACATTTTATTTTGGCATGCATGATGCAGATATGACCATTGAGATGATACATTTTAAGTTATATTCATTGAGGAATTCTAGCCATCTACATTCTCAACTGCCAAGTCAAGGCTAGGTGAATATATATTTCAAGTTGTCATGGTTTATATGTAATTCAAATCTCTTTTTGAGAGAATGCATATTTATTTTTTCTCTGATGTAAGAGTTTCCTTTGTTTTTAAGTATCATGAATAAATACCAATCATGTTTGGTAGTTAAGTTAATTTTTCATGTCTACCCGTATCAACTGTTAGGGAGGAGAGTAAAAAATGGGGAGTTGTCCCACCCATCCCATCCACTTGGAAACAACATATGCAAGCGGACATGAATGGAGGAAATCACATCACCCACTAGTTAGCATGACTACCAAGCATTTATACTAGCAAGCATTTGGTTTGAGGTTCATTCCTCTGCATAGTGTTATGATGTTGTATCCATCAAGTGAATTAATGGTGTTGTATGACACCATTACTGCTACTCATTCTCATTTCAAGTCCACACACTTAGCTTTAACCATGGATGAGTCCAGATTTGGGAGGTTTTATTATGCTTGGTTTCATTGGGTCTATGTTATTATCGTTCCCTCAACTCTTTGTTTCCCTTGTCTAAATTATCACATGCGCATACATCCCTTATCTCTATAATCTCAGTCACCACCTGCATTTAGACCACCTCCTCTCATATCTTACCTTGGTATCATCCCCCCTATAGTCATGCCTCATGGTGGTAATAGGAAGTGAGGAAGAATTCACAGAGGGGGAGTCATAGAACACCATACAAACTCCATTGTTTCACTCATTATTGAGACCTATGAAGCCCACAATCCCCCTCACATTTGAGTTGAATGAGATCTTGTAGAAGTCGATGCTAGGGTGCTTCTTTGCTTCATCGACCATGCAACAGTAGATGAGGAAATTGGTCAATAGACACCAGACACTGGATCATACAGGGAACGCACCACCCTTTACACCAAGATAGTCAACCTGTACTGGCTCTTAAAGACAATGATGGGGAAGGTCATGGTAGAGAGGAACGAAGCCCATGAGGAAATATTCCTCCAATTGGATGAAATGTAGATGGATATTCTCAGCCTTGGCAGGAATATGGACCACTTGTTAAACAACTCCGATGGAGTTGGACCGAGCCATGGCCACATGAATTCAATTGTTGGAGCTACCCCTGGTTTGCCCTCTTAAAATTCTTTAGTTTTTTATCTTCTGTTTTTCGTTTTGGTTTTTCCACCTCAAGTGGTGCCTCAACACTTATGATAGTATAAATAGTTCTAGGGGTCAATTGTGCAATAGTAGTGACATTCTACAACAAATATTATGTTGTAAAGGGTCTACACTTATGCTTTTTGAACTTTTAAACTGTTCTGGAACTCTCCAACTACTATATTGTGATTGGTTGGATTTCCCAAGTGACCGACCAACCACAATATCTATGTAACTATTTTATTTTATAGTAATGAAAATTGTGGAAGAGATAATTTACCAAAAATAAAATTGTATGTCAAATATTGCTAGCACAATTGATTTCGATGGGCCTCACTCTGCATGGTGACCCAGGTTCGAAACCCATCACTACCGGAAGACACCTAAAAAATCCAACCATGCTAAGAGTTGGTGTGACCCAGGTCAAGTTTTTTTCCCCAAGCGATTTTGATGGCTTAGATTCCCTTGGGTCATGTTTTCTCAACCACAGTCTAGTATCACAGGTCACGGATGTGCTAGCAAACAAAACAAAAAAAATTGCGTAAAATTTGTTTGACATATTTAATTGTTTGTTTTCATGTATCTTTTAATGCATAACCATTGTTACTAGCGATGTTGTCTTGTATTTATTCGTTCATATGCTATTATGTTGGTGATAGGGAGGTTAATGATTCTTTTTGTGACAATGCAAAACATCATGGATTTTTAATAGTCATGGATTTGCAATGAACGTAATGAATGAAATAGAATCTATCCAAAAGGAAAAACAATAAAAGTTAGCTAAAAGTTGTTCATCGAAGTAGGCCTCTCAAATTTATGAATTAGAGAAATGAAGGTGGACATTAGAGCTTGTTTGGATGTTCTTGACTCTTCCACTACTTTTAACACAACTACTTGCACTGTGTATTAGAAGAAGTAGAAGTTGGAGGCATACTTTGTAACAAATCTTAGACATGGCTATAACTCGATAATCATTCCTTTCTACTTTTAACCTTTTAAAATGTATATGGTATATCATCAATCCCATAGAATTTTACTTGCCATATAGTTTTATATGTCATTTTAAAATAAGTACAAAAATTGGTTATTGTGTAAAAGTTGCCCATCGAAGTAAGCCCTTTAACTTTCAAGATTACATCAATGAAGGTAGTTACTAAAACTTGTTTATTTGTTCTCGACTCTTCCATTTCTTTTCACGCATTTTTTTTTCTTAGAAGAAGTAGAAGTTGGAGGCCTACTTTGTCACGGGACTTAAACATATCTATAAATTGATAAGAATTTCCTTTTTCTTTTAACTTTTTAGAGTGCATATTGTTTCATGAGTTGTAATGATCCTATCAAGAATTTGCCTTATTTCCACCAAACCCACTTTTTTTTAACAAATAGTTGTGCTTAGTGTTTCTTTGATTTGTTTTGCCATGAATTTAGATATTCTTAATATTTTTTACCTAGGGATATTGGCTGAAAGTTGTCCATTGAAGTAGACTTCTCAACCTTCATAATTAGAGCAGTGTGTTTATGGGACCTAAATCCCTTGACTCAACAGCAGGAACCAAACCCACCACCGAGGTCCAATTAGACTCTGCAGCGTTTGGAGTGGAATGGTTCTCCAGATCTTGCGATCTGGCCAAAATATCAATGGGCTTTGTGTTTCCAGGTGAAGGCTCTCCCTTCAGTTAGGACAGTTCTTTTTCTGTATTTCTCTTGGGTGGGGCTGGTATAAGAGATGCAAGCCAGTATAAACCAACTTGACAAATAATAGGACAAAAGTTTTAACTGGTGGGAATAGGTCGAGCTTGGGATAACCCACTGCTCAAACATGCAAATAGTGATTCTATGCCATGGGGCCTAACACTAATACATTAACAAAATGAGCATCCAACTACTTTTTGAGAAAACTAATTAACAAAAGAAAACACATATGTAATCAAGATCATGGTAAGAAAAATAATTCATCTACCATAACATTCATCACATAACAACACAACGATTTATCTTCATCATTAAAGTAAAGAACATCAAGACATTGCACCAGATAACTTGACAAAAAAATTAATTCCTCTTACTCATTTACTGCATCATTCATGGAACAGGAAAGGAAATAATTCTTCTCCAACTCCAATCACATACATCTGATGAAAATAGCTTGTCTCTGGTCTAGAAGGACTTCTCAATTCACAATAGTCTCAAAATAATTATCAACAGCCCAAAAAACTAAGTTCTTACAACAACCATCGATCCTTGTTTATTGGTCGATCTCTCTATTTATAATATAAAATTTAACTGTAATTAATGACTAAATATAGTTTACGCCAAACAAAAGTCGCCATGTGGCGTAGTCATTCAATAGTTTCTTTAACATTCCACCCAAGATGTATCTTCAAAAGGGTGACTTATTTCATATTTAGACCATCTAATAAACAAATCTTCACAGGTTTGAGCCCATGGGAACCTCTGTTGTTCCATAGGGGAAACATATACTCTGATATCTACTGCATGCATTTGGTACTTTGCCAAACTAATGTTCAATTGTTGCAGCATGGATCAAGCTTTGATCAGGTATTTCATGAACAATTGTACTTGTCTTAGCTTCGTATCGACTATCTTTGCGCATCTTTCAGATCACAACAAGTCTCGTTCGGTGGGTGTCTTGAGTCGATAATTGATCGGGGACACCGCACTCGGAGAGCCCATAAACCTTTATTGTAACGATGTTTCAGCTTTGGTGTTCTTTTCGAATCCTTCGTTGAAATCATAGAATGAAATTTGTTTTGTAATCGGGGAGGTTTATTTCCTGCAATTTAAGACGATGGAGTTTAGCGATTTCAGAGCGATTCGTGATAGTACGTAAATAAATTGAAAATACTAATACTTACCTATGTAGCCCGCTAGTTTTAGTCATTTAATACTTACTTGATCTCAGTCGCTCCTTCGAATGATTTTTGATGACCTGGCCAAAGTCGTTGCTCCTTTGGTTAAATGGAATTATGTCAGCGCATCATGAGGTGGCAAATCAAGTACACCATTATGAACGTTTTTAAAATTCATATTAATTATTCAACCTTTTGTGCCTAAAAGAGACGTCGAAGGTGAGTGTGCTCATGTATACTTCCTAATGGGTCAGACACCATAAAAGGAAATCCATTAAATGCTTCCAAAATCTGTATCATTAAGAGTGTAAAACATCATTAGTCGAATAATGGAGGTCTATAGCAAGGTCGAGAGGATCGTACCGGACGTTACCTGTAACTCTATTTGGTGACATTCACATGCTATGGATTGCATCTGCCAAACAACTATGGTGCATCGAGTCTTTAATCAACATGTCGCGAGGTGCGAGTGCCTTATTGGCACATTCTATTTCGCTCCTCTGGTTTTTTTTTATAAATTCAGGGAGTTCTGGGGAAAACTTATGCTCATGTCGAGCTTACATTCTCATGGGTTCTGGTATGGAAAATTTGTCTTGGTAAAGTCCTGTATAGACGTCCTTCGTCACCTATGGATGAGCAGGCCACTGCACTACTGTGTAATGGGATCTCCTCTTAACATGGGACGGGGTCCATGGGGTAGTTGTAGTGCTAGGCTTGAGCCCTAGCATGCCTGGGATTCTTTTTGGTCAGCTTCCCAGGTCTTTGAAAGCCCAAAAGGGGGTTCAGGTTTTGGCTCGGAGATGGTGTTTGCATCCTCAACGAAGATCGAAGTTGAAAAGTGTGCATCTGAGGAAGGTATACTTGTAAATGCACCTACTCAGGAGATGAAACCACAAAGAAGAGGGAGGCCTAGAAAGGATACAGCCAAATGGGAGGAGACCTGCCTTTTGACTGAGTTGAGCGCATGTCCATATGTTGAGGAGTTTGTGGAACTTCCTCACTTTTCAGAGCTAGTTGGGATTATTGACAGAGGAGAAAAGAGTTGAAAGGGAAGGGGAAAATCACTGGGTCCTCGCATCGAGAGTCCCATTCAACAGTTAGAGCGGGCTAAAATTGTGATAGCCAAGCTTTACCAAGAAAATAGGGAGCTACGACATCAGTTGGCGGAAAAAGACCAGGGGATACCGACGTCACAGGGTCACGTAAGAAACACAGTTTGGCTTCAGAGACGGCTCTGGGAGGCCCAGGATACAATTGTGCAGTTGCGCGAGGCACAGCGTGCGACGGAGGAAAGGAACATAGTGTCAGGCGCCAGTAGTGGCCTGGGTAAAAGTTCATGTGTAGGAAAGACATAATGGGTGACCCTGTGCCTTACATCCTCCTGGGTGTCGCTCTGGACAAAATTTCTCTTTTTTTCTTTTGTTGTAAAGGTATCCTTGGTTTTACTGCTACCGGGCTGATTGGTCGCGGCATGGCTTAGTTGTATGTAATCTGAACTTGGCAGGAGCCCTTAATATTAAACATCAGAAGTATTTTGAATGTATTAATCTTTCTTATAAGCAGTTACTCTGTGTTTCTTATCACAAATTATTAGTTCACACATATTATTAAATATTGCAATCGTTATTGTTGTACCGAGGTTTTGTTGATAAGTTTTTTTTGGTGAGATGTCTGATATCAATTGATGCTTACGTGGTATTGTCAAACCTGGGCCATTAAAAAAAAAGAAAAAAAAAATTAATTACAAAAGGCATTCATTGGTAGGTAAGTATATTACTTGGGAATTTTCTCATGTCAAAGTATCAGGGGTCGAAGATCAGTGGTGTCACTCTTCCCTTTGCACGACACTTACTATCACGTCTTTCTATCGAAAACCGAATGAATCAGTCTTTGGAAAAATCCTTCCCAAGGTTTATTCATAGGAAAGAATCATTTCATCAGTCGATGCCGATGAGGGTCGACACTTGGCTACTTTGACTCCCCAAACGATTTTTTCCACCATCATCTTCTTTCGCTGCCAAATTTCTCTTGTGAGTTGGGGAAAATCCTGGGCCATCGATTCCTTGAGTAGTCGTTAAGTGTTTTTAGAGTTAAGATGGTTCTTCATTGTATGTTCAAGTGAACTTATAATTAAAACATGAAACATATAAGACAAGCGAAGGATTAGTTTTATGTCGAGGCGAAAGTAGTTCAAAAGTAAAATAAAGGGTGGTACCCAAAAGGAAATGGTCACAGAACTTTTAGGGTGTGTTGAGTACTCAACACAGTGATGATGGAGTTAAGTAATTAGAATTTTTTTGGATATTATGGGATCTTCCACTACTTTAAGAACTTGTTTAGACATTATGGGCTCTTTGTTGTGAGAAATTTCACCATGTGGACAAGCTGAAATCCCCCTAGTTGGGGTTTCTTTAGTCTAGGACAAAAGAGAATAAGTGGAAACCAACATCCCTCTTTACTCATTGCTCCAATATCAGATCTAGTCCAAGCTCTTGAACATAGAATCCACTCCTGCAACCTTCTTGCAAAAATTAGTACAACCCTTCTCTTCTACTTTTGCAATGTTAGATAAAAAACTAATCTAACTAAGATGAAAAGTATAAACATTCATACATTAACTTAAGTAATACAAGAATGAGGAAATAGGCCAAGTTGTATTAATGAAAGAAGCATTGGATACTTACAACAATGTTGATGTGATGCAATATTTCCTCCAAGCTTCTCCTTTCCATCCCCCTTTGTACACCGCCTAACGATAATGAGAATTATTTTGAACTATCTATGAATGTCTCAAGAACAAAGGTTTCATACTCTCAATACTTTCTCTTTTTAAGCCCTTGAATGATATTTCTTATATAGAAAATTGGGAGGCTTAACCACCATAGAAAATCAAGGGAATAGTTGATATATTCACTCCTTAGGTTAGGATTTAGTACCCAAAATGGAAGGAATATGGATTAATCGAGTTCCTGAGTCATCCATCGATCATAACCACTCAAGAGTATCTCAAGATTTTCCCATAGAAAAAGCTGGGTTAGCTCTAACAAGACTAACGCTCCCCCAAGTGTTGTTGGGAAAAATACCCTACGGACTAGCAAACTAGGGTCAGACTTGCATGCAGATTTTGACCGTAAATAAATTACTTTTTAACCTACCACCCAAAACTTAAACCCCTCTTTCAAAATACATGCATAGAAAGAAACTACTAACCTTGTTACTTATGTTTGGTGTAGATCCTCCGTTGCGCTTTTGCCCACTTGCTTGCGCTGCTCCTTCCAAATATAACCTGCAATCAAGACAAGCAACTATGCATGCATGCTACTTCTCTACTTGAGGGTTAGAAATTAAGCATAAATTAAACAAACCATAGATAACTCATGCATTGGGATGGGAAAAGTATTATTTTATTATTTGAAAAATGAATCAACTTACAATCAAA
>JASDQU010391160.1:0-10999 GCA_032191745.1 Picea mariana | reverse complement strand
ATACCCTTTGACTCCTCATAGGTCTTGCTTTGATACTTATTCGAACTTCCAATCTATGCACTCCCTACAATAGATTATTATGCAAGACTTAGTTTCTTGCGGGTGACCATGCACACCTTGCAGCAGTCCCTTTGCACTCCTTGCAAATGGAAATTTCACTCTATATCTTCTAAGATTATGATTCAGAGAAGACTCTGTCACTCCTTGCAACAGATTCTCATGCAAGACTTAATTTCTTGCGGGTGATCGTGCACACCTTGCAACAATACCTTTGCACTCCTTGCGAATGGAAGTTTCATACTATCTCTTCTGAGCTTCTGAGTCGAAACAGACTATGTCAATGCACTCCTTGCGGACTATATGCACACCTTACATGATCTCAACGAAGAGAAACAATCGAAACTTACCCCAAACACTTAAAAGTTTCATATACTCAACAATATAATTTGTTCATTCATGAAACAAAATAACAGGGAATTGTAAACAGTAGTGACACCATGCATTTGGATCAATTTTCCTTTGTTATATTCATTCAAATGTAAATGGCTACAACTATGATAAAACAAGAAATAAAAATTCAGCAACAATTATATCATAACAATCTCCTACTAATTTGCAACAACCTCATTTGGGCATACAAAACCTCTATTTATCCTAGAGGGTTCCTATGGTTCCATCCGAATATTCAAGAAAAAAACTAACTGGTACTTAATTTCTGTCACATTAAAGTCTAGGAGTGAAACTCCCAGATCACTTGTGATCATTCAGTTCCCAAGTGTTTGATCTTCTTCATGTTTTCAATTAGTTCCAAAAATATTGACAGGAAATGCCATCGTTTAAGATTCCAAAATAATTCAGAAGGCACATTATGGTGTTGAGTTGTCCTTCCACGTGTACTTGTTGTTGATGCTCCTGCATCATACTCCCCTACAAAAAAATTCATGGAATCCTGTCCATGAGCTCCTGCATTGAATTTCCATGCTTCTGGATATCAACTTCATTTTCCCAACTAACATATTCTTTCATGTGTCCCTTCCATTTGACCAAATATTAAAAATAGGTCTTCCTCCTGGTCTTCTTGCCAATCCTCTCATCCATGATCTTCTCCATCAATGTATTTTATACTACATTCATTTTCTTTTCCCATTGAATCCCTTTCTGATCTTTTGTTTCCCCTGCTTCCTCTTCCCTATAAGGATATAGGTCTGATATGTTGAATATGGTTGATATGCCCACATCATATGGAAACTCAATATCATAGGCATTTGCATCAAAATTCCTTAAGATATTACATGGCCCTATCTTCTTCATCTTCAACTTGTTATATGTTCCCCTTGGGAACCTTTCTTTCTTGAGATGTGCTAGAACCTGATCTCCTACTTCAAATTTAATCTCTCTGTGATGTTCATCAACTCTGCGCTTGTACTCTTGGCTAGAGTTCTACAACTACACTTTGATCTGGCTATGGATCTTATGCATTTCTATAGAAAAATCTTATGCTACAACACTTCTAACCTCACTTTGTTCTAAGTCTCTCAACTCAGATACTCCTCTTGGATTCATTCCATACAATATTTGGAATGGGCTCTTTCCAGTGCTCCTGTTAGTGAGTCATTGTATGAAAATTCTGCTTGTGGCAGAATCTGATCCCACTGACTATGATGCTTAGTGACTGAACTCCTCAATAAGTTTCCCTAACTTATATTCACCACCTCAGTCTATCCATATTTCCAAGGGTGATAAGCTGAGTTGAAGGAAAAATATGTCCCCAACTTCTTCCACAGTGTTCTCCAGAAATGACCAACAAATTTGGTATCTCTGTCTGAGACAATAATTTTGGGTAATCCATGAAATCGAACAACTTCCTTTAAAAAAAAGAAAATCAACATGTGTTTCATCACTAGTCTTCTGGCATGGGATAAAGTGTGCCATTTTTGAGAATCTATCCACCACCACAAATATGGAATCATGTCCTCTTTGTGTTTTTGGCAGTGCTAATACAAAATCCATGCTTATTGCATCCCAAGGCCTATATGGATATGGAAATGGCTGATACAATCTAGTGTTTTGTCTTTTTCCTTTTGCATGTTGGTAGATTCTACATATGTTTACAAACTTTATCACGTGTGTCCTCATACCTAGCCAATAGTATGAATTTATCAACTGTGAAAATGTTTTATCATGGCCGAAATGTCGAGCCAATCCTCCACTATGCTTTTCTTTCAAAAGGTTATCCCTCATTGAGCATTTTGATATGCACAATTGATTTACCTTGAACAACAATCCCTCTTGAATCGTATACTCTGTCCACTAGCTCCTCTTAGCACAAGATTTGCACATGCTTCGTATGCTTCCTTGAAATTTGGATCATCATTGTACATTTCCTTAAGGTGTTCAAACCCTAATTTCTTCACCTAAAATTCCCGCAGAATCAAACATCTCCTACTTAATCCATCGACAACTTTGTTAGCATTTCCAGAAATATGTTTTATGAAAAAATTAAAATTCTTCATAAACTCAATCCACTTTGCATGTCTCTGATTCAATTTTTCATGTCTAGTTATGAATTGCAAATCTCGGTTATCGCTATACAGGACAAATTCCTTTGGAAAAAGGTAGTTCCTCGATTTCTTCAAGGCTTGATATATGGCATAAAACTATTTGTCATATGTGGAGTACTTCTTCTTAGTCTCATTCAACTTCTCACTGAAATATGCAACATGCCTATTATCTTGGCTCAAACATGCTCCAATTGCAACTCCACTTGCATCACATCTCACTTGAAATGCCTTCCTGAAATTTGGCAAGATCATAATTGGTCATTCTATTATCTTCTCCTTCAATATATTCAAGCTCCTCTCGACTTCTTCTATTCATTTAAAATAATTGTTCCTCTTCTTCATGATATCCATAATTGGTACACAAATTCCACTGAAATCTCTAATGAACTTCCTATAGAAAATCGCCAATCCATGGAAGCTTCTTACTTCAAACATTCTCCTTGGTGATGGCAATTCTTTTATTTCTTTCACCTTCTCTGGATCTATCTTCAATTCATTTGAATAGATCACAAAACCCAAGTAACTGATTTATTTCTTCATAAAAGAGGACATCTTCAGATTTACCAACAACTTCTCCTATTGTAGTCTCCTCATTACTAATGTCCGATGTCTAAAATTCTCTTCTTTAGTCTTACTAAAGACCAGTATATCATACAGATACAGAATCACAAACTTACCAATGAAAGCCTTCAATACTTCATTCATCAGTCTCATAAAAGTACTTTGGACATTTGTTAATACAAATGGCATAACAAGCCACTCATACACCCCTTGATTTGTCTTAAAGGCTGTCTTCCACTCATCACCTCCTCTCATCCTTATCTGGTGATAACCACTTTTCAATTCTATCTTAGAAAAAAATAATCTCCACTTAAACAATCCATTAAGTCATCCATTCTTGGCAAACGAAATCCATACCTGATGGTGATCTTGTTTATGGCTCTCAAGTCTATACACATTCTCCATCCTCCATCCTTCTTTGGACTCAACACAGTTGGCACTGTGCATGGACTTAAGATTTCTCTGACCAAACCCTTGTCTCATAATTCCTAGACTTGTCTCCTTACCTCCTCATTCTCTTGAGGTGTCAATCTGTACACTTCTTTGTTTGGAATACTTTCTCCTAGTATCAATCCAATATGATGGTTGATACTTCTCATGGGTGGAAATGAGTTAGGCAACTCATCCACTACTATGTCAGCAAAATTCTCCAATAGCTCCTGAACTTCTTCAGGAAAATCATCCATATAAGTACTTGTAAGGACAACTATAGGTTTCATCACCACAACAAACTGCATCTCCTACTCCTTCTTGAACTCAATCATGAATTCCTTCCCACTCATGAGAAGTATGCTTGTGTTGGCTTCTACTTTCAATTTATTCTTCTTTATTGGCAGCAACATGTGTTTCCTACCATTCTTCTCCAAGGTGTAAGTTTTTTTTCTCCCATCATGAATGAAATTTTTGTCAAACTACCATGCTCTTCCCAAAAAAACATGACATACATCCATGGGAATTACATCACATAGAATTTCATCTCTATATCCTCCTATTTTAAATTCAACGAGGAATTATTTAGTGACCATTACCTGGTGTCCTTTCTGCAACCATGAGACTTTATATGGATTTGGATGTGTAGTTTTATCCATCTCTAATTTCTCCACCATGTCTGTGGATACTAAGTTATCATTGCTCCCATTGTCAATTATCACCTTGCATACTTTGTCTTTAGTCTTGCAAGATGTCCTGAACAAACTGTTCCTTTGCACTGGTTTTTCAACTTCTGGTTCTGGCTTCAAGAGAACCTTCCTAAACATCAAATATCTTCCATCTTATGATCCCTCTGTTTCAACATCCAACTTCTGATCTTCACCTCCTCCTTCTTTATTTTTCTCAGGACATTCCCAAGACATGTGTCATGTCTTTCCACATGAATAACACCTTACTTCTCCTCTTCTTCTTCTTCCTCTTCCTCTAGAAGAAATTCTTCCACCACTTTTTCATCCTCAGTAACTTCCTCCTCTTTCTGAGTGACTGTGTGGTTTCTTAGTCTCACCTTTGGATTTATGTGTCTTATCATGAGAAACTCCCTTTCCTTTTCTTGGGCTTCTGCCTCTGTTTCGATGACGCTGTTTCCTGGCCAACATCTCCTCTTCCTTCAGAGCAATCTGATAAGCATCCTCTACTGTCCTCACTAACATCATGTTGATCTCATCCTAGATTTAAAACCTCAGGCCATTTATATACCTGGAAAAAATTTCCTCATCCTTCTCTCATTGTCCAGTCCTGATATTCAGCTTGTAGAACTCTTCCGTGTACTCTTTTACTGTCATACCCTTCTGTCTCAGGTTATGAAAATTCCTAAACATATTTATCTGATAATCTTTGGGCATGAATTTATCCTTTAGCTTGGCTACCATTCTGTCCCAATTATTTATCTTTTGTTTTCCTTTTCTTCTCCTCTCATCCTACAGTTCATCCAACCATAGTTTTGCATGTCCTTTCAACCTAGTGATGGCATGTCTCACCCCTCATCGACATCTTCATAGTCGAAATATTTTTCCATGGATCTTATCCAATCCAACAACTCTTCAACATCCAAATTTCGTTCATACATTAGGATTTCTACCTTATCTCTAGCTCCCAATTTAACAAATTCTCTCAGTAAGCATTCTTCGGAAACCTTTTCCCCTGCAACTTCTTCAACTTCTATTTCTTCACTTTCTGCCTCACTGACATCCCTAGCATCAGGTGCTCTCCTTTGTTCTCCCTCCATTGCCTTTAATCTTGCACGAAGCTCTCTCATTTCCCTTTATACAACACAATTGGCTATGGGTGGCTCCACACATCTCCTCAATGGCATTGTGATGACTATTTCTCACACATAGAGTACAACTTCAAGCTCCTTTTTTCTCCCCAAAATAATTCCAAGCTCTGATACCAATTGATATAGACCCTCCCTTCTCTCCTTGGGGCTGCTCGACCTCACGGTCAAGGATCATTAATTATTCTCGAGCTGGATTAGCTCCTCAGGACCTTGCTAGTCTCAAACTCAAAACATAGGCCCTATTATCACCTTTAGGGTTTCCACGATTACGATTGGAACATTATCAACCTGTCCATCGATCAATGGTTCAAAGAGGTTGTGGGCTGCCAGCGTGCTCACTCTTTATCGAAGAGCCTTGTCCTAGCAATCAGAAAAGTGCTCACCCAACATCCTTTTAAATCGTGGTCATTGATCCCCTGTCTCGACAATATCAATGGTCCTAGAAAATTGTGGGCTGCGAACTAGCACGCTCACTAAATTTTCCTCCACTCCCCACAATGATTCATCATCGTCGATTTTCCTTTCGCAGATCGACGGTAAAGATCCACTTCGGGACTCTGCTCTTTGGGAACCTCAAATTTCCCCACACTCGCTTCCTTCCAGACTGCTTTCACCCTGAGTTCATGATCCATTGACACACGTCTCCCACAGATCAACGACTATTGTTCACTTCCACTCTTCAAGATTTGGTAGTTTAAAACTATCTACACTTGCTTCCTCTCGAGGTATTTCCACTTGAAGTACAAGATCTATTGACGTGTGTCCCTCTAGATCTGATGACCACTATCCACTTTGGCTTTTCAGGCTTCGGGAGTGATTTTGCCTAAATATGATGGATTCTCACCATGTGTCCTCCACAATGGATGGTTGTGATCTTCTTTGTCCTTTGGGACTTCGGGATTTTGTCACACTCCATTCTTGGAATCCTCCGTAGTGAAATTTCCCAAAATCTTAGATTTGTCGACATGTATATCCTGGAAACCAATGACCTGGATCTACTTCGGCCTTTGACTCTTCGATGATTTTTCTTTCTCCTTATCCACAAAAATTCTGAAGTACTTTCGCTTTGAATTTATGTATATTCTTCCACCTTTCCCTCTAGATGATGGAAGGTTCCTGGCCTCTTTGAGACTTCGGAGAATGCTCGCTCCTATGTGCACACAGAGACTTAAAACTCGTGTGCCTTTCCCATATCCAACAATCTGGAATGATCCCACTCCCTCTTGGATGGATCTTAGCTGGTGATACGTGAAACCTTCAAAGCTTCACTCCCTTTGAATATTTCTCACCGCTATCTCTCCTGATATTTATCTCTTGGACCTTTTGATTCCTCAAAGGGCTTGCTCTGATACTTAGTTGAACTTCCAATATGTGCACTCCCTGTAACAGATTATCACTCAAGACTTAGTTTCTTGCAGGCGACTGTGCACACCTTGTAGATGTCCCTTTCCACTCATTGAAAATAGAAGTTTCACACTATCTCTTCTAATATTATGAGTCAGAGTATATTCTGTCACTCCTTGTAGCATATTCTCATGCAAGACTTAAGTTCTTGTGGGAAACTGTGCACACCTTGCAGCTGTCCCTTTGCACTCCTTGAGAATGGAAGTTTCACACTATCTCTTCTGAGCTTATAAGTTAAAACAGACTCTGTCAACATACTCCTTGCAGACTTTATGCACACCTTGCATGAGCTCAACGAAGAGAAACAATCAAAACTTACCCCAAACACTTCATAGTTTCATATAATCAACAATATAATTCATTCATTCATGAAACAAAATAATAGGGAATTGTAAACAGTAGTGACACCATGCATTTGGATCAATTTTCCTCTGTTATATTCATTCAAATGTAAATGAATACATATATGATAAAACAAGAAATACAAATTCAGCAACAACTAAATCACATCAATCTCCTACTAATTTGCAGCGGCCTCATTCAGGCATACAAAACCTCTATTTATCCTAGAGGGTTCCTAGGGTTCCCTCTGACTACTCGTCTACTCGAGAAAAAAACTAAATGATACTTAATTTCCATTACATTAATGTCTAGGAGTGAAACTCCCAGGTCACTCACAATCATTTAGTTCCCAAGTGTTTGATCTTCTTCATAGTTTCAATCAGTTCCAAAAAGATTGACAGGGAACGCCAATGTTTAAGATTCCAAAATAATTCAAAAGGCATGTTATGGTGCTAAGTTGTCCCTCCACATGTGCTTGTTGGTGATGCTCCTACATCAATTTATTGAAGAGAAAGAAAGAGTTGTTTTGTAAGCTAAAGAAGTCACTATATGGTATGAAGCAATCACCTAGGATGTGGTGCCAAATGTTTGACACATACATGCTTGGATTGGGATTTATGAGAAGCAGGGTTGATCATTATGTATATTCCAAGAAAGTTGGTAATCACTTCATTTATGTAGTGTTGTATGTTGATGACATGTTCCTGGTAGGAAATAACATGTATGTTATCAAGGAGGTGAAATCACAACTATCCTCCAAATTTGACATGAAGGATCTCGGTGATCGTAACTTCATTCTGGGAATGGAGATTAAAAGAGTTTGTGAAAACATGAAACTCTGGTTGAATCATAGAAAATATGTTGAGATGATATTGTAGAGGTTTAATATGCATGGAAGTAAACTAGTCAAGCTCCCTATTCCTATAGGTGTAAAGTTATCTACAGATTAGTGTCCCAGGACACAAGAAGAAGAAGAGGACATGCCCCATGATCCATATACCAGTGCAATTAGCATTTTGATGTATGCAATGGTCTATACCAGACCAGACATTACACATGAAGTGGGATTTTTGAGTAGGTGTATGTCAAAACCAGGGAAGGATCATTGGACAAAACTAAAGAGGGTCTTCAGGTATTTTCGTGGCACTAACAATTATGGATTGTTCTACCAAGGAAGACTAGGATTGGACAGTGTGTTAGACATACATGGTTTTGTTTATGCAGACTGGGATGGAGATATGGATTACAGAAGATCTACAAGTGGGTATGTGTTTAACCTATTTGGATGAAAAATCTTTTGGATGAGAAAAAGACAAGATGTACTGGCACTCTCAACTAAATAAATTGAATACATGACAACCACTCATGCAAGGAAGGAAGCAATATGGTTATAAAGATTGTGTTTAGGTATTGGGTTAGTAGAACAAGTAGTGAGATTAGATTGTGACAGTCAAAGTGCAATATTCCTAGAAAAGAAACCAACTTATCATTCAAGGACAAAGCACATTGATGTTCAGTATCACTTTGTGAGAGACATGGTTGAAGAAAAGAAGGAGTTGTTGGAAAAGATTGACATTTTAAAGAATGTTGTAGATTCATTGAAAAAGTTTGTGAGCACATAGAAGTTCCCCTGGTGTAGAGTAACAATGGGCATTGTTTCCTTGGATTGTTGACTATGTAATCCTGTGAACCCTTGTATGCAAAGAAAACAACAAGTGGGATAATGTTGGGTATGCATTATATTCTTTGCATATGTGTGTGTGGGTGCGTCAGATTCAACAATTGCATCTAACGATCCCAACTTCCTTCGCTCTTTGTGTCATGTGCATCAGGCACATTCCTAGGGGGTCCCAAGGGGAGGGGAGGTTTGGCCCCCCCTATTTATGCGCAATGTTTGTCTCTGCATGGTAGGCCAAAGTCGACAAGGTTTGGAGCAACAACCCAAATTTTTTGGGGGGCGGTTTTTGATATTTTAATGGTTTTTTATATTTTAGTGGATTTTTCTATTTTTAGCAGTTTTCTAAATTAATCTTGGATTAAGGGATTAGAGTTTTGGTAGCTACAGAATACCTAAAATATTTTACATATTGTATTATGAATGGTGAAATTAATACAATGAAGAGTTGAAAGGTGTGACACCAAGGAAGGTTGGTTTTCTCCTCATTAAGGGTTTCCAGTGTAAATTTATATGTACTGTGTGTATGAGCCATTGATTAGTTTATGTTTTTCTTAAAAATATGTATGCGTCTCTTTACTTCACATGTTTAAAACTTACAATCCAATTGCTTTAAAAAGGACTGCATGGCCCATATTCACTAGAAAAATCATTTCCGCACATATGAACTATGTTTGAGACATGATTAGTTATTAATATGAACCATTATATAGGTCATAGAAAAGCATGACATTTACTTTTCATGAGATCTATTACCTACTTGTTGTTCTTTCTTGATAAATTGGAGCAAATCATGTTATCATAAATGCTTCGATTATAGTGGAAATTACCTGGTTTTTCAAAATATTAGTTGTAAAACTATTGTGTTTACAAATGGTGGGAATTGTGACATGTATGGATGCATTTACTTTACTAAAATTTCATTTCCGCAAATAAGTTAGTTACGGAATATGGGCAACCATAATTAGAGACCATTAAACAACTCATGAAAACCATAGAATTTACTTCACACAAGTGGTGAATAAATTTCATTTATTTGTAAGTTGTGGAAAATAAAGCTATTGTAAATGAATTGGTTACTGTGAAAAATGTGTACCTTGTTAGATTACGATTGCATACTTTTGGAAATTTGAAATTGTGGAAGTCGCATCTATGCCGAGACTATTCTTGAATTATGACCATAAGGGTTGAAAATAATACTAATAAAGTCCTGACTATATGGACGATATATAGATGTGGAGATCAAAGATGCAGAAGATATACGTGCATAGTGTCTGGAGATATCGCAATCCAAAAAGACTTTCCGTAATGTGAAAACTAGATTAGTAAAAAGGATTTTCTCCAAGAAATTTTCAAGGAATAATGCATCCACAAAAGTGTTTTTACAAGAAATGCATTAGGGCTCTTGCATCGCAGAAGCTAGTCCATTTCCCACTAGCAAAAATGCTTTATTATTCTAACTGTTGGATTACTGAAAGGCGGGGTGAATCAGTAATAGAGCAATTTAATCCTTTTTAACCATATAATTCAAGTGTTATATCAATGTATCATTATCATCCAATAATTGCATAGTAAATAATTAATGAACAAATGAACAATCATACACATACACAGTACACTAGTGTTTTACATGGAAACCCAAAGCAGGAGAAAACAACATAATGCTTTTTCTTATATGTCTTGAAGAATTACATTCATTGGAAGCACCAACTTCCTTTTTTTTCCAGCAACAACTGGAAGGAGGCTCCAACCCCCTTGTTTCTCAGCCTATAATTTGAGGAAATCTCCAACTCCCCTATTCTCTAGCTACAACAAAAAGGAGGCTACAACCCCCTATGTTCTCTGACTACAACCACCTGTCCTTACCCCATCCAATCACCCTGAAGTACAAGTAGAATGATGGTACCATTGTCAGACTATCACTGTGAGATATACCACTATAAACTTGTACCAATAAACATGAACTATGCACCAACCATGCATCAACCTATACCTCAACCTATAATCAACCTGTACCATAAACAAGTGCATCAACCATGCACCAACCTGTACCAAAAAACCTGTAATCAACATGTACCATAAACAAGTGCATCCAACCATGTACCAAGTATGTACCAATCATGTGTCAACTACTCATCAACTATGACTCATCAATATGTACCAACATCATCAACTATACACCTCATGTAT
>JASDQU010391158.1:0-10999 GCA_032191745.1 Picea mariana | reverse complement strand
TTCGAGAAGTCCTTTGAATTAATCCTTCACATATTTCTACACATTACAAAGCTCACACATATTTGAGATATATATGAAAACATGTCAATTTTCTAACATTTAATCACAAATTCCCTTTTAATACTAAAATGAATAAAGTGGAGAACAATAAGGTGAAACCCAAGTATATTTATGGAAATGATCTCGTGAAAGGTTAATGGGGCGATGAAATGTGAAGAATGATGAAGGGAAAGATGGATGAAAACATGACATTTCTGAGCCCCAACAGCTTCCTCGAGCAACATTTTAATAGGATATCATGCTCCATCATCTTTCTTTTCATCCCCCATGGGTTTTTTTTGGGCTTGATGTGACCGATCTTGCAATGGCTCGATTGGTTCGAGTCCCAAATTCTTGTAACCAGATCTTGTTGGGGACATGCACAAAGAAAAATAAATGAAGAGAAGACCGCTCTGATACCATTGATCTAGATTTAGGAGCGGAACAAAATGATTAATAGATTGAATACAATAAACACAAAGATATGAATAATAACACATATATCCAGTGAACAATATCTTCTATTAAATAATGAAATAGGTCGACACTGTAAAACTGTAGAACTGAAACACTTGGTCGAATGGTGGTATCTATTTCTAAGAAGAGATGTGGTTGTTGCACGCATCCGTCTGAGCATAATGGGTTACAATGAGGCTCCATAGGCCTTTTTGATATTACTCATGAATGAAAAAACCCTAGACATCCAAAAACGTAACCTTAGAAGGTGAAACACCAAAAGTCATGTGGGCAAGTTGGTGTAAGTTGGTACCTCAACTTCCCAAGGTCGTAACTTTTGCATACGACCTCTGTTTTAGGCGCGTGATAGCCCATTGGAAAGGTATTTCAGAGAGCTACACATTCTTCCATCAAAATTTTACTATATCTACAATTTGACTATGATGAGCCAAAAAAACAACATTTAGGGCCCCAAAACGGCCCGGGAAGTACAAGAAGATGTGTTGACATGAAAACATACAAAATAAGCTAGTTGGATTAGGTGAGAGGCCACCTGTATCCACCTGGAGGATGTGTGGGGCTTCATACAACCCCAAAAGTGTATAACCCACAATTACAAAGCAATACAGAAGAATGTGTTGAACAAAAACAAACATGAGGATCCAGTTGGAATAGGTGGGTGGCCACCAATATCCATTTGGATCATTTTTCCTATGTTCTTTTTGATTTATTTGCCTCTTGAATTTATGTTTGGATAGCATCATGGGATGAGAACTTCTAGGATACGATCATTCACCCTTAACGATCCCAGAGGATCCTTGAGTGCTTTGTTGGCTTGCTTTTTTGCCACCATGTCGTTTTTGCCTAGGATGTGATGCAACATGATTTTAATCGAAGCTACTTTAAGCTAGATTCGTTAGAAGATGGAGGCCAATTCCATGTCTTTAGGGAGAGAATTGCATCTCAAATGAGAGATACTTATCTTTGAGTCACCAAGGATTACAAGGGAATATACTCCTTGTTTCTTTGCTAGCCTCAATCCCTGTAGTAATGCATAGGCTTAAGCCTGGTTATTAGAAGCTTGTCCAATATTCCAAGAAAATAGAGTTTGTATTTTTCCTCCCGAAAAAAAGATAGCCCCACTCAGTTCTACCGCCCCTACACATAAACAATAAAGATTTCAATCTATAATTTAAACAAATAAAATCAAAATTTAAATGAACCCATTTATTTTTCTCAAAAATAAATGAGAGCTTGTTGTGGACACAACACCTTACAAATGACATGCTAAGATTTAAAAATATTATAAAAGCTTATTATCAAACACAACCTTCATCATGGAAAGCATTTTCCATCAATTTTCTTTTAAATATTAAACTATGAAAATCAATTTTTGCATATAGTTGAACTCTAAAAATATTGTAATAACTCATTATCAACCATCATCATGGAAATCATTATCCATCAATTTTTTTTTTAAATAATAAACTATAATAACCCATTTTGAAGTATATGAAGTCTCCCATACCCCGTGGATTAAAAAATCGATGATCCACCCGTAATCCTACCCAACTTAACAAAACTTCCCATTACACCATAAAAGAAATCATTAACAAAAACCATTCCTCCACTTCCTCCTGATTTGATCTCCATCTCGGAGGTTCCCAACGATCCTCCATGAATTTTCCAAAGGATCCTATATTTCCACTACCTTTTCCATTCCCAAGGCCACAACTTTATATATTTACTCCCCCACCCCCTCCATGTACAATTCCTATGGCCATGATCGACCTTATGGATAACGTTGGAGTAACTCTTGAGTCTTAAGGACTTTTGTGTGAAAGGATTACAAACATAATAAACATTGGCATAGAACCCATTCAGAAAATACCTCCCTACATAAAATAACAAATAAGGAGTTTAGTATATTAAATTTTACTTAAGGTGTAATATTAATTTATATTATACTGGATAAATTTATTTTATTTTTTAATTTATATTATACGGGATAAATTTAAATTTTTTATTGAATTTTTTTTACCAATCAAATAAATGTTTTATATGATTTATTAATTAAAAAAAAATTAGATGTTAAAAATCAGCAAAAATTCCTAAAAGAAAAATTACATGATCAAAGTTCCCTCAATTAAAAATAGTAATAAAATTCTTGTAAAAATTTAGGAAGAATATCCATAAAAGAAGGTTGAATTGGTTCACTTGTTTTTTTTTGTTTGCTAGCGTGTCAATGCCCTGTGGGACTAGCCCGTGGCTCAGAAACTATGACCCAGGGGCATCTAACCTGTCAAAGCTCAGGGATCACACCCGACATTTGCCACACCAACCTTTATCATAGCTGGAGTTTTTGGTGTCTCCTCTCGATAGCAGTGGGTTTCAAACCTGGGTCGCCACGTAGAATGAGGCCCCTTGAAACCAACTGCTCTATTGATATTTGACAATTGGTCCACTTGTTAACTTACTCCCATTATTATTATTAAAATTATAGTGCTAAGCAACTAAAATTATAATTAAGACTTACAAATAGTGTAATATTCCAAATATAAAATAGTATGCAGAACATAAATAATTAGCTAGAAATGGTAGATAAACAATGATATAACCAAAACTATACCACAATAATACCAGAATAACACCAGAAAGAGGAATTTGATTACTGATAGCAATGTTCACTTGCCTCTTCGAGGGGGCAACCTCCAACATAGAAGAGCTTTATTACAATAATATCCAAGACAAAACTTATCATACCCTCTACTCCTATTTATACTAAATATGTCTATCCAAAAGAACAATCTAGAGGAAGATCCTTCTAGAAGCAGAATCTTCTATTAGGTCTTCTTACATTTGACTTATTCTTCCTTATTTTTAGGCCTTATTAATATTGACCTTTATTACATGGAAATATATTATTCTACCTACGTGAGGGGTTAGGTCCCTAACATGTCCTCCCCCTTAAAAATAGTCTTGTCCTCAAGGCTTGAGATGAGGAAATCACTGCAGAATGGTAGTTGGTTCCCAAGTGGCATATGTTGGAGTTGTATCTTTCCATTGGACTAACACTTCCTTGATGGTGAGCTGACGCAGACGACGCTCACGCTGGTCCAAAACTACTTGTGGTTGTATCCAAATGGAGCCTTCTTCGTCCAACTCAGGAAGGTTGGTTTGAGTTTGGCATTTAGTTCCAATCACCTTCTTTAAGCAGGGAACATGAAAAACAAGATGGAGCTTAGAGTGATTGAGAAAAGCTAACTGATAGGCCACCTATCCCACATGCTTGAGAACGGTATAAGGACCATACAATTTGGGTGCCAGTTTCTGACAATGGTCAACCTTAAGGGAATTTTTTTTATAAGGTTGTAGTTGAAGAAACACTTGATCTCCTTCTGCAAATTGACGTTCAGAGTGAACTTGATCTACTTGTTGCTTCATGCAATTCTAGGCCATGTCCAAATTCTCTTTGAGGGTACAAAGAATAGCCTCTTCAACAGTAAGCATTTGGTCAACCGCTTGGACCTTCAAGACACCTGGCAAGTATGAGAGAGCTGAAGGTGGATTTTGTCCATATGCCGCTTCAAAAGGAGTCATGCAGGTAGTTGTACGGTAAGAAGTGTTGTACCACCATTCAGCTAGTGGTAACCATTTAGCCCACTGATTTTTCCTTTCTGATGAAAAACACCTCAAATATGTTTCCAAACACTTATTGACAACTTCAGTTTGACCATCATTATGGGGATGATAAGCTGTGCTGAGATGAAATTGGGTGCCTTGTATCTTGAATAGTTCTTGCCAAAAATTGCTGGTGAAAGTTGGGTCGCGATTAAAAACAATAGAATGAGGCATGCCATGAAGCTTAAAGACCCAATCCATGAAAAGTTGAGCCATAGTGGAGGTTGTAAATGGGTGTTGAAGAGCACATAAATGAGCATACTTGGAAAGACGATCAACTACCACTATGATGAATGATTTATTACCCAATTTAGGTAAGCCTACAATAAAATCCATAGAGATATCCCTCCAAATAGCAGGTGGAATCGAAAGAGGTTGTAGTGTGCCAAGAGATTTCACTGTTTCTCCCTTGNTTTGACCCGGTCATAGGTTTTGGTAAACCCTGAGTGCCCAACGGTGGGTGTAGCATGAAGCTCAGAAAGTACCATGGATTTAAGTTTTGATTGTTGACTTAAATACAAATGACCTTTGTATCGAAGCTCATCATTGAGCCAAGAGTACCCTGGGGAAACTAGAGAATTGGCCTGCAATTGTTGTATCAGATGCAAAATTTTGGAATCATGTAGCCATTCCTGGCGAATAGATTGGAGCCAATCTGGTACAATGAAGGAGAGAGAAAAAAGGGACCCTTCATCTTCATATTTTCTGGAAAGTGCATCAACAACCACATTTTCCTTTCCTTTCTTGCAAATGATCTCATAATCACATCCAAAGATCTTAGTCACCCATTTTTGTTGCTCCAGGGAGGAAAGGTGTTGTTCCAGAAAATACTTGAGGCTTTGATGATCTATCTTAATTTGGAAGAGTTGCCCCAATAGATAAGGGCACCAAAAATCCACGACATGCAGAATAGCCAACATTTCCTTTTCATAGATTGATTTGTCCAAATTTCGCTTTGACAATTGTTTACTAGTAAAGGCCAAAGACCGACCCTCTTGCATAAGGACTGCTCCAATTCCTTTCCTGGAAGCATGACATTACAGGAAAAAGGTCTTTGTGAAATCAGAAAGGGCCAGGACTGGAGTGGTGCACATGGTAATATTCAAGGTTTGAAAAGCCCGAGTAGCTGCTGAGTCCAAGTGAAAGAATTCTTTTTAAGAAGAGCAGTGAGAGGTGCCACAATCTTTCCATAATTCTTAACAAACTTGCGATAATAACCTGTTAAACCCAAAAATCCACACAATCTTTTTAGAGTCTTTGGGTGAGGTCAATCTTGCATAGCTTCAATCTTTTTAGGATCCACCCTGACATTGACCTTGCCAACAAGATGACCCAAGTACTCGACTTCTGAGGCACTAAAAGCACATTTAGATTGTTTGAGGAAAAGTTGGTGCTGAGAGAGTAGATGGAGAACTTGATCCACATGAGCAAGATGAAATGTCCAGGTTTTACTATAGATGGGGATATCATAAAAGAAAACTAAGACAAAATGATGGAGAAAAGGACGGAAGACATGGTTCATGAGGCTTTGGAAAGTGGAGGGAGCATTACACAAGCCAAAGGGCATGACCAAAAATTCATAGTGGCCCTCATGAGTTCTAAATGTAGTCTTAGGAATGTCTTCCTTGTTCATACGTATCCGGTGGTAGCCAAAACGAAGATCAAGTTTAGTAAAGAACTAAGAACCACTCAATTCATCCAAGAGGTCATCAATGACATGAATGGAAAATTTGTCTTTAATGGTGAGTTTTTTGAGGGCGCGGAAGTCATGACACATGCACCAAGAACCTTATTTCTTAAGGACCATGACCACATGAGAAGAGTAGGGGATCGTACTAGGAAGGATAACACCTACGTTGAGAAATTCTTGAACAATTTTCTCAATTTCATTTTTTTGGGAAAAGGGTTGACGATAGGGACAGAGATTGGGAGGACGACTTCTGGAGACAAGCAAAATCGAATGATCATGAACACCATGGGAAGGAGGGAGTCCCTGGGGAGTGGAAAAAACCAATTGATTTTTAGAGAGGATGGATTGGAGTTCCTGCGGCACAGAGGGTGTCTCAGTGGCTTGAATGACACGGAGTTGTGCAATAATGCCCGAATGACCTTTTTTGAGAAGATTTTCCATGCAATGGAAACTGATGATCTCCGGGGATCTGATGGTGATGCCTTGGAACTTTTATTGTTGTCCCTCCTGGTTGAATTGCATGGTTAATTCCTTAAAATCCATGAGAATGGGACCCAAATTCCTTAGCCATTTTGCACCCAAAACAATGTCACAATCGCCCATTTCGATAGCAAACATATGAGATTTCATGTGGTACTGACCAATTTGGAGACACACATTTTCACAACGCCCTCCACATTTCATGGACACGCCATTGGCAATCATGATTTGGAAATTATTGACGGCACATATATAGCAATAAGTTTCTTGGGCAATGCGGCGATGAATAAAATTATGGGTGCTTCCACTATCAACAATAATGATGACCTTCCTATGCTTAATGTAACCAATTAGCTTGAGGGTTTGGGGAGCAAAGAAGCCAATGAGATCATTTAGGGAAATGACTGGTTCTACTTCGGGAGGGTCTGAGGGAGGGGTCATGTCAGTGGGTTCAGGTGACACGACCATAAGGGGATCCTCAACATTGTCTTCCGGAACATCCTCCGAGATGGACATAAAAAGATTTTGTTCCTTGCACTTTTGCCTAGGAAAATATTTGTCATCGCAATTATAACAAAGGACTTTGAGTTTGCGTTCAACCATTTCTACCCTGGTCAATTTTTGGATCTTTAGTGGAGTAGAAGGCGGAGTGGTAGTGAATGGTTTAGTGCGAGGAATAAAGGAGGGTTTTCAGTTTTGAGAAGAGACAACCTATTGCGCTTCCTTAGCTCTTTTAGTAGCGTCCACCCAACTCTGATGTCGATCCATGGGGACATGAGCACGAATCTCATCCTTGAGGCCATTGATAAAACATTCTCGGAAAAAATCATCAGACATGCCCTTTGTACAGAAAGCCAATCACTCAAAAGCAACTATAAAGTCTTCCACTGTGCCAGATTGTTTCAAGTTTGTCAAATGGCCTAAATGGTTGGTGTCAGTGTCAAAGAGTTCATAAAGCTCTGCCACAAAGTGTGTCCAAGCCACATACCCTTGGAGAGTATTTTTTCTCCATTGCAACCATTGCCAATGTTCTTGATCTAGATGGAGAAAACCATAACAGAGTTTGGCGAACTCATCTGTAATGCCATGCAAAGAGAAATAATGTTCCATTCGAGTTACCCAACCAGTGGGACCTGAGCCATCAAGTTTGGTCACATCCAAATGCAGAAGGAATAGGTCACGCTGAAAGTGATGGGGATGAAAATTTTGGGAATGAGAGGAAGTTTCACCTTTTGTTTGTAAAGGTGGGTCAGATGAGGGAAGATCTGCAGGGATATGCAGCTTGGCGCAGATCATTGTAGTGAAGGAGACAAGCTAGGTAGCAAGGTCTTGTTTGAGGTCCTATATTTTGGCGTCAATGGAGGAATGCATGTTTTTATTGATGGTGGCAACATTGCCACTGAGTTGTCTCACTTCTTGTTGGATTTCTGTGAAATTAGAGTGCAAGGAATTGAAGCGAGCTTTCAAGTCTTGACTACGAGTGTGGGCCATGATGAAGAGGGAACACAAAAAGGGGCGGGTGGGACCACACAGAAAATGGGTTATGGATGAAGTGTATCATAACGATCAGGGCGACGAGTGGAATCCAATGGGATTAAGCCCAAATAAGGGTGTTGGAAGGGGGTTGGGTCCACGAGAAAAAAATTTGCTGAAAAATGATAGGTATGGCTGCGATAAGGGCGAAGAGAGGAATCTAATGGGATAGGTCTCAAATAATGGTGCTAATAGGATCCAAAATCCTGTGGAGTTATACTCCGATCTGGAGAATATTGCAGTGATGAAATGCCCAAATGCTTAACATGAATAAATGTGTAGTAATTTCACAACCCAAATGCAGGAGACACAGTTGTGTGGCAATAGATCTTGTTTGTTCTGTTTTTTTTTTCTGTCCCAAGGGTTAGGGTATTCAAGAGTTCTACACACATGGGTTTGCCCTGTGCTATAACTCTCTGATATATGTGCAGGGTCCAACAATAGTACTCGACCCAATATCTCAGGGCACCAACTAAGGAGGCTAGACCGTGCTCTTAGCCGTACTACCCGACTACCTAGGTACTAGAGAGTATCTTTCTAAGTGCTGTTCTCGGTGGCACTATAGCAGTCAGGCGATCGATCGGTTTATATATGGAGGGATTCAAGAGATCTAGGCCGTTCCGTATACAGGTGTTGTCTGATGCGCTACCACTCGAAGGGGTATCGACAGGGGTTACAAGGGTGGCCAACAGATGTGCTTTTAAGTACCACTTGTATTTCCTGTCTGTATGAATCCCCGACCGTGGGTTTATGCACATAACGACAGATCTATGTAGCTTAAAGACGTCAGAATATGTCTCTACCCTGAAAAGAAAATTAACCCACAATGTTTTGTCGAGGAAGGTGCTCTGATACCACTTGTCATATTTCAAATATAAAATAGTATGTAGAACATAAATAATTAGCTAGAAATGGCAGATAAACAATGATATAACCATAACTATACCAGAATAATACCAGAATAACACCAGAAAGAACACTTTGATTATTGAGAGCAATGTTCATTTGCCTCTTTGAGGGGGCAACCTCCAACAGAGCAGAGCTCTATTACAATAATTTCCAAGACAAAACTTCTCATACCCTCTACTCCTATTTATACTAAATATGTCTATCCAAAAGAACAATCTAGAGGAAGATCATTCTAGAAGCGGAAGCTTCTATTAGGTGTTCTTACATTTGACTCATTCTTCCTTATTGCTAGGCTTTATTAATATTGACCTTTATTACATGGAAATATATTATTCTACTTACATGAGGGGTTAGGTCCCTAACAAATAGTTTTTAAGTTTGAATTATTTTTGAATAAGGAAATTGGATGGAAAGTGGGAAAAGGAGATAAAGTTCAAATTGGGTTTGATCCTTGGATAGGTAGTAAATGCCTACATACGTTACCTCTTGGGATGATCTAGAATCTCAAAAGTAATTGTGAATTGGGAGAGATCTACAAATTGACATTAATAATGGCTCTCCTAGGAGGAATTGGGATTGAGTTAAGAATTTGTTGAAAACTAGAAGGTCTATCTCAAGGTGCTCAAAGACAACAATGTTAAAATTAGAGAAGATGATGATTAGTTGATTTGGTCCCCCGATCCAACGAGATCATATGTACTTCAGAAAGACACAAAGAGTTGGTAGAGGAAGGTTTAGATGGACAACAAGCTTGGTGGTGGAAAATTATTTTGAAACTAAAGTGCCCATCCAAAAATAAAATTTTCATGTGGCTAATTTTAAACAAAAAGTCTCCTACATAGGAGGTTCTCCAAAAAATGAATCTTAATAATTCGTGTTGGTGCAATTTATGTAAATAAGTAGATGGAACTATAGTCCATCTAATTATGACATGTTCCTTCACTAAAGAGGTCTGGAAAGAAGTGGAATTAAATGTATGGGAAGGAGGAGATGTAGAAGAAGTTGTTAGATCTTGGTATCCCAATAAGAAAACAAAGAAGACTAAAGCCCTTCTCCTAAACATAACTTATTTTGAAACTAAAGTGCCCATCCGAAAATAAAATTTTCATGTGGCTAATTTTAAACAAAAAATCTCCTACATAGGAGGTTCTCTAAAAAATGAATATTCATCATTCGTGTTGGTGCAATTTATGTAAATAAATAGACAAAACCATAGTCCATCTAATTATGACATGTTCCTTCACTAAAAAGGTCTGGAAAGAAGTGGAATTAAATGTATGGGAAAGAGGAGATGTAAACGAAGCCTTTAGATCTTGGTATCCCAATAAGAAAACAAAGAATACTAAAGCCCTTCTCCTAAACATAGCTTAGAGAGTATGGATTGCTAAGAATTTAGGTTTATTTGAAGGAAAAAAGACTATCCCACTCAAACCTGTGATTGTGTCTCAATATCACAAATTCTTACCCATTGGTGGAGAAAAAACAAACTAGACAAACTCATAGAAAAGTTGCTAAGAATTTAGGTTTATTTGAAGGAAAAAAGACTATCCCACTCAAACCTGTGATTGTGTCTCAATATCACAAATTCTTACCCATTGGTGGAGAAAAAACAAACTAGACAAACTCATAGAAAAGGTAATAGACAAGGCTATTCCTTCCTCGGGAATATTTTGATGAAGCTTAAGATTGAAATCCCCCTAAATGATCGAACAATATTGGTGGCATCTTTGCAATTTCTTTCCACCGCGAAGAGAAGTTTGTGTCTTTTTGAAACTCCCACATAATCACCGTTCTCAACTCCTCGTCTAAATTATCCATTGTTACTACCGCCACAAATAGAACTCTCGATCCGCAGGTGAAGAGCTGATAAAAATGAAAACCCCAGGCGGCGGCAACGGTGAAAAGAAGAACGTGCCCTCTCGCATGTTGAAACCCATAATCGTATCCAACGAAACAAAATGGCACATGCCCGTCAGACAATAAAAGAAATCATAAGCAAAAACCATTCCTCCACTTTCTTCCCACGTAATGTCCATCATAATCTCAATCTCTGGTAGGTGCCCAACGATCCTCCATGACTTTTCCAGAGGATCGTAGATTTCCACTACCGTTCCATTCTCGGAGTTCCCCAGGGCCACAACATTATATATTGACTCCTCCCTTCCCTGTACAATGTCTACGGCCATGACTGATTTTATGGATAACGCTGGG
>JASDQU010391156.1:0-10999 GCA_032191745.1 Picea mariana | reverse complement strand
ATGAAAATGATCTTAAAGAAGAGCTAGATCTTCTATCACCATGTCATTATCATGTCATCATCTTGATAACCAAAAATGTGGATAACACCTACATCTAGCTTTAGTCTAGCAAATTCTATTTTATGCTACTCCAGTACATTATGCACATTGAAACATACTTCTAGTTTTTTCAACTAGTGTTTCAATTTGAGTGCATCTACCTCAACTTCATAGTCTTCAATCTCAACCTTCACTTCCATTTTCAATAGGTGGTCAGAAAATTGGTTGCTAAATTCACCTTTTTCAAGTTTCAATTCTTCCTTATATTCCCTCATCTCCTCATGGTTTTCTAGTTTCTCATGAGATTCAAGATTCTCTGAAAAGTTGTCGATATTCTTCTCAAGGGACCAATAGGGTACAAATATCCCATGGATTTGGAATTCCTAAGTTGAGTAAGAATATATTGCATGTCAAACCAGCAAACACCCAATTAAAACTACTCTGATACAACTCTGATATGTAATTATCTTTGGATATTCCAATGATCATCTCACCAAAACATATATAAAATTAAAATGATGACAGTGAGCCTATGTTCAACCATGCAACTTTATTTTTATATTTTTAACACTTTAGCATTTATGAAAGCACATCATTCGGACTCCTTAACTACTTCAACATATGAAATAGACTACAATAGCTAAGACATACACAATGAAACACAAATATTTACCCTCAAAACTCAATTAGGAAAACCAAGATTCAAGGAAGGATTGTTCCTTCCATCTTATATTGTGGAGATTATAATACATATTACAAAGATTTCAAAGATTATTGTGAAGCTATGATATGTTATGGTATTCTACAATGTTGTAAAATATTGTTTTTCCTTTATTCTTTGTTAGCATCTCCTCGATGCCCTTACTCATACTATGTAATAACCCTCTACTAGTGAAATTGTGAACCCTTTCCTTGCTTATGTGAGCTTTTTGATAGCTAGAATCAAGGTTAGGTTTTGGGTTTCAAAACCTATTGGAACCTCCATGATAATTTTAGAATTATCTAGTGGATTCCCACATGTTACTAATTCCTTATACTCAAATGATGACGAGCTAACATGGTTGCCAATTAGATACGTGGGGAACATTTGGATCATTTCCTTGTCAATGCCATAAATTTTGCATACAAACTCTATTTTAGATGCATGGTAGCTCATTGGGGAGATCTCAATGAGAAGAAAAAAGCATTCCTTTAATGAGGAAATTTTACGTCAACCCTCATCTAACACCAATCCCAAAAATTGTTGTTTGGGGACCCAAAAATGCGTCAAAAATTAATGACCCAAATTTGAAAAAAATAAATGTCATACAAAAAATCTTTTAAATTTTAATTTCTCCCATCTAGAACATGAATAAATTTATAGAGCATGAATAAATTTATATGATACATGTATAAATCCATTTTGAATTTTGAATCGATGATATTTTTATCTTTATTATTAATGTATTATAATAATAGTATTAATATTATAGATGGATTGTATATTAGTCATTGATATATCATATCATTATTCATAGTTTGTTAGAACATACTTGTTGACATTAATGAGACCACCAAATTTGGACTTAAGAATATCTATATATTTGTTTGAAACGAAAGTGTGTTATGAGTTACTCGTATATTCATGATTTGTGATGCTAAAAGTAGCCTCTATACGATGTTACTATTAAATGTTATGTTGTAACATCTATTATGCATGCTAGGGACAGAAAAACATCCTTAAGAACGACTTGTGGATATAAAAACATAATTTCAACCCGATTTGAAAGTGAATGTTTTTTTGGTTATTTCTTTGGTAGTTAATCACTTAAAATCTTTTTATTTTTTAACTCTCATACTAAAACCAATTTTTATAAAAGGAGTCATTATACCATACCGAGTACAAGTAGGTGTGCATTTGATGATAAATGTTACTTAGACAACCACTTTACCCTACAAGGAAAGTTTTATGTTCAGATAATGCCATTTTCATGATAGGCCTATTTTTATACTTAACCATACCATTTGTTTTTAAGATTATAAGGAGTATTATGTTGTTAATGGATGCCATGAAATGATAAAAGTATATGGAAGGAATCATTATCTATGTATTATCCTCCCCCATCATACTAGAGACACTTGATGTTCAATTTACAATGAGCTTCAATAAGATTTTTGAACTCTGAAAATTTTACAAACATCTTATCCTTAGATTTATTTTTATGAATATAGGGAGTATTATGTTGTTAATAGATGACATGAAATTATAAAATTATATGGAAGGAATCATTATCTATGTATTATCCTCCCCCATCAGACTAGAAACACTTGATGCTCAATTTACATTGAGCTTCAACAAGATTTTTGAACTCTGAAAATTTGACAAACACCTTATCCTTGGATTTCTTTTTAGGAATATAAGGAGTATTATGTTGTTAATGGATGCCATGAAATTATAAAAGTATATGGAAGTGTTATAACCCTAAATTGCACCATACATGCATATCTGGAAGCAGGCCATCTTACTTGCTATTTTTGCCAAAGCCATCACTGAATAACTCTTCTAAAAACCATATTTTTGAAGATGTATGCACCCTGAACCACTACTTCCCATGTACAAACTCTTCCTGCAAATATACAGCTCACGTACATATGCTAGATGCACCATTACAACCCGCGTATACTCACAAAAATTGCAAAAAATAAAAAGTTGCAAGGGGATATGGGATTTTGGGTAGTTTCCTAACCAATTGACCACCCATAGTCTATCACCCAACCGAATAACTATCTTTTTGGAATATAAAATAAGGTGTTGGGGTCCTATTCCTATAAGAAGCATGAAATCATAGAAACTCTACCCATTTCAATATTCCTCCTTGCCCCAATTATTTGCCACCACATTGTGAGTTTGAGCCAGAATTCCTTATTCCAGCCCTTTTTCCTCCATTGCAAACCCTTTCCATTTCCCTAGAGAGAACTGAAGAGGAGAAAGATATGTGGAAGCATTTGGAGCTTGATGAAGAGGAGCCCAGGACTGAGTTTGAGGAGCAGTTGTCGGTCTCATATTGTAAGCTACTCTATGATATTAATATAAAGAAGTACTTTTTCCATCCCGCCAAATGATATATTCAATCTTTATGATTTATTTATATTTTGTTATGATATCTAACCCATTAATCAATATATAGAATGCATGCTTGTATTTTCTTGTTTGTATTTTGGTGAATGCAGGTTGGCCTTGGGAGGAGATCTGTAGTCGGGAAACAACTAAGTGCAAAGGGATCGACATTGGACACGAGGTTTAAGGTAAGCCTATCGGATCCCTATACTTTGCATCTTATGTATGATTGTGGGGTACTATTTGGATAGTTGTTAAAAGTAGGATACTTTAGACGGTTAACTTTGTCTGCACTTTAGAACCCTAATGTAGTCCGTAGGGGTTTTTCCCACTATAGTAGAATTGGTGACCATACAGGGGAACCTCTAGGGTTTTTAGGGGATTTATGTTTTTGGGTATTGTTAATTGGTTTATTTACGGTTTTTAGAGTTTCCGTAAGTTTCTGTGTTTTTAAGGGATTCTGGTTTTCCATACCAGTACTTCCTGCCTATGCTTGACTGTTATTTTTTCTTTTTAAGAGGAGTCACATAGGTGTACGTGGCCTGCAGTGGGTCTTCCTACATACATACGCACCCTACCTTTGGACAGCCCGCGTACATACGCAGACTATTGAAGCGTCGGTTGCGTGCCTATGTTGAGAAAATATTTTCAAAGAAGAGGCAGTCAACCTCTTCCCTGTCAGAATTCATACTTCTCAGGGGTTTTCTTGATCTAGTTTTGGTCTCTGTTATAGCAGTCAGTAGCTTAGGTCTGACCTCGATTTAGATTTTCTTTATCAAATATTTCTTGTGCTTTCATTATTAGAGTTTTTAGACGAGTTTGTGAGTCAGTTCCGATATGCCTTCTTGGTATTGTCAGTGACTCCCTCCAATCTGCAGTGGGGATAGAAGTCATTTCTTGGTCTTGTCTTGTCTTCATTTTTCCTTTGTTTTCTTTAGAAGAAAACAAAAGAATTCATTTTCAAAGTTTCTTGTTTTGAAGCATAAAAAAAAAAAAAAAATCCTTTGTTTGGTAAAAGTAGTTTAGGTTAGTTGCTTTATATATCAAGGAAAAAGAAAGTTTTCTTAAGTTCTTTATTGAATACTTAGGACATTAAGTAGCTCGTAGTCGAGCGAAATATTGTTTTAGGTTTTTATTTTCATAGATCTGAGAAAATTAGTTACGAAAAAGTTTGGTTAAAGAGGTTAAATTTGCAAATCTTTATTTATTAAAAAAAAAAGTAATTTTGTTTCCAGCATTTGTTCTTCTCTTTCGTATCTTAACAAACACCATTAGTTTCATTTTTGTTCCCTTTGACTTAAGAACAACCACTTAAAATCAAAAATAAATTAAAATTTATTAAACTTTCACATTTGTAGGGTCCATCAACTAGATTAGGCTAGAGCCCTGATTTAGGTTAGAGAGAAAACTCTTCAGGGCTATAAAACAAGCATACGAGTCTGTGCTAGGGAGTATAGAAGTCCAGTGATGTTGAAACTATTTGGGATCCCCCTCTAACACAGGGGCTAAACACGAGGTTGCGTGTGGAAAGGTAGTGGAGATAAACCCTCCAAAGTCAGACCAATCGTAGAGGAGGAACGCATATAGAGGGATTATCTTGGGATTTTGTTGATCACATTTTCCATGGAGCTTCGTGGGTATCAAATACATTCGAGGTCCTCAGTAATCTTCTGGAACACTTTCTTTCGATACCTTTGATAGATTTCAGACTTGATACCCTACTCATTGTGGTCCTCCCGACTGTCGATTGTACCCACCTAGTAGTTGTTCGCGAGTTGGCAACCTAGTTTCCTATATATCATGGACTTACACAGGTGACTGCGGGGGTATACCATCATACCTAGGACAGACATCAAGCCACTCTTTGCATAGTATAACTGGAGGTTTCTTCGGCATTCGAGTTTCACTTGCACCGATAAGTTTCTCTAGTGTTGGCTAGTGTAATTGTTCTTCCAACTAGTTTGTAGTGGTTTGCTTTTTATATCTCATAGGAAATTTTTCTAGTGTGTGTTTGATATTCAATGTTAGAAAGAGCTTAGTGTTTCATTAATCTTCTCACACAGTGGAATATCAAGAGCTCCACCAATCACGAAGCCTTTTGGGCCTACCGCCAGTTGAAGTGGAGCCACCACCGCCACCACTAAGGCAAAGACTTGACCAACAAGGGTCATTTGAGGTGACTAGGAAACAGAAAACTGTACCTGATCCATCCTCAAGAGGAGAAATTGTGAATCCATAGGAACCAACTATTTCTAACCTTGGAGTGGAATCTCTCTGTCCATATAACCCTCTGATCACTGACTTGTCGGCACCATTCTTGATACAAATTTCCCTTCCAAGGGTAACGCATCATGAGCGCTAGATAATCCTACAAGTAGCAATGGAAGAAAATGTTTCTACTTCATTGGGGAGTCCTCATACTCCCTCTACATCTGCCACAATTGGAGGCATTTCGCCTCCTAACTCACCTTCGCAGGTCCGGGCCACCATGGTCTCGACCGCCTCTACCTCGGGCAATGGTCTGATTCCGTCCATGGTGGCAATCACTATATCATTTACGCAGAGTGCGAAGGGCCTCCATTTTCATATAGGATGCCCAAATTTAGTATGAATTTGGTCCTTTCCTACTCCACCCTTCAAACCATGGGCCTGGGGGCAGGGAGCTCCAATGCTCCTCTACAAGGGTCTATGGGGGGCACCTCAGCCCCCTATAATGTTTTCCCTTATGGCGGGGGTCATATACCTCTGTCGTCTCCCTCGCTCTGTGGTGTTTCTCAACAACCCGTCTAGCCGACCATAAACTACAACCTGTCTGAAGCAAGTAGTCAAGGACCTTCTTCCAACGCCATGCAAGTGGGTTCTCTGTCATTCTCTTTGTTCAACACATTTGGTAACAATGCATTCTCCTCAGTTGTCATCTCGGACGGGGGAAACCTCGGTTATGGACAACAAAATCCTATGCAGGGTATTATTCCTGCACGGGGGGCAAACACAGGAGTTCCCTCCTCACAAGGACCTTGGAATCTATGGCATGGATCAGTTCCCCCATCAAGGATGATGACAAAGGGAAACCCCTTCCATAGCCAAGGGAACCCTAGGCAAGGCTTAGGACCTCTTCCCGTCATATTGGCAAGGGGAAACCCTTTCCAAAATCCTTGGAATACAACGCAATCCCAACCTTCTACATTCTATTACGAGAGTCAGTCAATGACGTCTCAACAAGTGTAGAACCAGTACGCTAGTCACGGCCAGGATTGTTACAAGAACCCTGGCCAACAACCTAACTTTTCCTGGCAACCTGATGCCAGCCAAACTCCAGGCTCCTTTTTCCCTGGTTATAACCAACAACCCAAACTTCTGTTTCTGGAAACTTTGCACTCGCTAGACTTGTCAAGGTTACTAAATGGCCCCATCTGTCACGATCTACGTTGGCCTCCTATGCTGACCAAGTTGCCTTCGTACATTCCAAAGTTCGAAGCTAAGCCTAATGAATATCCAGGTGATCTGTGACTACCTTCCATTTATGGTTCTCATCCAATTCATTGAGATATGACTTTGTACAATTTTGTTTGTTTCAACGCACTCTTATCGGGAGTGCTGCAAAATGGTACATTGAGCTCGACTGCTCAAGATACTCTACGTTTGGAAAATTGCCAATGGTTTTATTAAATCATTTTCAATTACCTGTGAGATACGACGTCAAGATACCGAATTAAAACCTCATCTCCCCTACCATGTGGCATTTCAGATAGTAGTGGCTTACACCATGAAAACTTTTACCCGAAACATTTTCCGCACGGTGGTTGATGAGGGTGCCTTGACATGTGTGATGTCGTTGGAGTGTTGGAACGACATTGGCCAACCCATTTTGTCTCTGTCATCTACTCTTCTTACCTCTTTCAACAGTCATTCATTCCGACCACATGGAATCATTCCTTCTTTCGTCATGCAACTAGGAGGAAACACCGTGTGCGTCAAGGTTGAAGTGGTCGATGTGCCTCTTGACTACAATCTCTTGTTAGGAAGTAGTTGTACCTATTCTATGCATGCAGTGGTCATGAAATTTTTCTGAATCTTGTTTTTTCCGCATGAGGGTTGGATCGTGTCCATTGATCAGTTATCCTTCTCTCATCCTAACTCTTCATCAGAGGCATCCACCGTCCCAATGATTGATAACCCACAGCCAGATAGCGTCAACGTAGGGGTTGGTTTGTGCCCACCTTTGATGGGTACTTTCGATTACCCGCCTCCAACCAGCGATGTCAAGTACATATCGGCTGTCCCCGACCATCCTAGGGCTGAAATGTTTCAAGTCTCGTCATTTCACATGACTTACTTTTACGATCCATGGACTCTTCCTTCCCCATCAGCCATGATGGAAGGGACAGGGCACCATGGCATGGCCATGCCCTTGTCCACGGAAAAATTTGCATACTCTATAGTCTAGCAAGCTTCCGTTGAGCTTGATCTGACTCCCACATAGGAGTTAGATCAAGTTCCCGAGCATGTCTAGGCTCAAGGTTACCTCGTTGATACTGATTCTTTAGACTTAGTCATTCTCTCAGATGAGGTAATTATGGAGGCAATGAATGGTCTGGACAGACCCTGGGATGATCTCCATCACATATCCTATTTTCTTCCAGAGTTAAGAAGAATTGAAGTAGGTGAATTCACACTGACTATGATTGGAGATAGGTCCTTCCCTATCAATCCTTTGGCTATGCATGTCGTTTATGTTGAAGGTAATATGGAAACCATTGCTAAAACAATACCCATTGTAATCTCCAAAACCCCTGGCTTAGTGGAGAATGTCTTCATTGGAGCGGACTACTCCCTCGAGGAGATTTGAATCTACACAGGTTTATTTAAATAATTATGTGATGTTTTTGCCTGGTCTTAAGAGGAAATGACAGGCATTGATCCAAGAATCGTCGAACAAGAAATCACAACATATCCTGACGCTAAGTTGGTCCGGCAGAATATTCATCCGGTTAATTCTAAGAAAGCAGCAGCTATTAACGTTGAAGTAGAGAAGCTACTCAAAGATGGTTTCATATACCCCATCCAATTGACTCAATGGGTGTCAAACCCTGTTCCAGTCAACAAAAAATAGGGTACAATTCGCATATGTAAGGAATTTCGTGATTTGAACAAGGCCTGTCCAAAGGATAATTTCCCCACTCATTTATTGACCATATAATAGATGAATGCACAGGCTACAAGGTCGTTTCTTTCATGAATGGTTTTTTGAGATACAACCATATACAGATCAAACCCAAAGACCAACACAAGACCTCTTTCATTTGTCCGTGGGGTACATTCGCTTATCAGAAGATGCCTCTTGGTCTGAAAAATGATGGAGCTACTTTTCAGTGGACCATGTCTTTTTCTTTCCACGATCTCAAACACATAGTCCAGGCTTATCTTGATTATTTAGCATCACGATCTCATAAGAGATATGATCATCCCACACACCTCTGACTTATCTTTGATCGATGTCGCTACTATTGGATTCGCATGAATCTGAACAAATGCAGTTTTTGCATGACGTTGGGTTGTATTCTAGGTTTCATAGTTTCGAAAACAGGGATCATGGTCGATCCTCTAAAGGTAGAGGCAATAGTTCAGTTGCCTCACCCATGCACAGTCCCTCAACTTCAGAGTTTACAGGAAAAAGTGAACTTTTTATGGCGTTTCAACGCAAACTATGCCGAGATCACAAAGGGTTACATGTGTTTACTAAATAAGGATGTTCCTTTTCATTGGGATGAAGTTGAAGTGTTGAAACACACCCTCACATCTGCCCCTCTGCTTTGGCCACCCAGTTATAATAAAGATTTCTTATTGTACTTGGCGACTGCAGAGTCAACCATCGGTATGGTATTAGTTCAGGAGGATGATTTTCTTGAAGAACACATGATTTATTACCAGAGCCGAGGCCTGGTTGGACCAGAAATCAATTATTCTCACGTTGAAAAAATTGAGTTGGCAACAGTTCATGTTGTCCAATGGTTTCGTCATTATATCTTGTTTCGCAAGACCACCATCATTTCTGTTGTGAATCTGTTTCAATACATGTTGACATGATGTGTAATCGACAGAAAGATCAGTAGATGGATAGTTATCCTCCAGGAATTTGACTTAGATTTTGTTTCAGCAAAATCCGAAAAGTCACTCGTCTTTGCAGAACTCATTTCGGAACTTCCGGTCGAGTCAAGTGATGTTATACCAGAAGAGTTGCCTATTAAAGGAGACATATTTTTATCACGTCTTCGGACCCCTGGTATGGAGATATACTAGTCTATCTCCAAAATTTGAAGTGCCCTGCCTTTGCTTCTCATGATGAGCGTCATCATATACGCCATCAAGCCAAGAACTATCTCATACTCAAGGACACTTTGTATCGTTGAGATGTAGATTATATCCTTCGTCGATGTCTCACTCGTGAAGAAGAGGAAATCGTACTTAATGATTTCCACACTGGAGCATGTGGTGGTCATTTGTCTAGGTTGGAAATAGCCCAAAAGATTCTACGATCTAGTTACTTTTGGCCAAAATTAATCAAATATTGTGTTGAATCATTCAAGAAGTGCCACCCGTGTCAGATCTTCTCTCGAAATATGAGGGCACACCCTGCTCCTATCTTTCCCGTCATCACAATTGGTCCCTTCACCAAGTGGGGGACTGATTACACTACATGCAACCCCCCTTAAGCAAGGGGGCACCATTATATCATCGTAGCAGTAGACTACTTCATGAAGTGGGTCGAGACTATGCCAACTTTCAAATATTATGGCAAGACAACAACTCTCTTTTTGTTTAACAAGATTATAGCAAGGTTCGGCATCCCAAGGGAGATTTTCACTGACCATGGCAATCACTTTAAGAATAAAATGATGTCTGAGTTAATTTCAAATCTTGGGTTGAGGCAAGAACATTCATCACCCTACTACCCATAAGAGAATGGCCAGGTGGAAGCTATGAATAAATCTCTTAAGACTATTCTACAGTGAACGATCAATTCAGCCAAGTCAAATTGGCATTTGATGGTGTACTCGACATTATGGTCCTACTGAACATTTATTAAGACTACAACCGGTTTCTCACCTTTTCAACTCATTTACGGGCTGGAAGTAGTCTTTCCTATAGAGTGCCAGATCATGTCTCTAAAGTTGGCAGTACAATTATTGCCAGACACTTCACTGCTTGAAGAGCATTTATTATATCTTGAGCATATCGATGAGTAGCATTGGGATGCAGCCTTGGCCAACGAGGCTCACAAACAAAAATTCAAGTGTCAGTATGATCGGTATGTTCGTCCTCGAATTTTCTCCAAAGGCGACCTTGTCCTAGTCTATGACCAAGATAAGGATCCCCTGGGGGCAGGCAAGTTAAAACCAATGTGGTTTGGACCTTTCATTGTGAAGGAGGTTCTAAAGAAGGGTGCTTATCATCTGGTGTACTTTTGAAGGAAAATCTTTGGCAGAGCCTAGAAATGGGCTCTAACTCAAGAAGTATTACTCATAGGTGGGTTTCCTTGGTTGACTTCTTGTACATATGTATAGATTTTATATAGTTAGTTTTTGTCTTTTTGTTTTATGGATGTGTCATTTTTTATGTCATCTTTTTCACTGTGGTGGATGTCAAGTGAATCAGAGGTGTTCATGGGATTTGCGGAAGACACTAGCCAGCACACTCAGAGGCTTGCTTCTGCAGCTTGGGTGATTTTCACACCTCAGGGCCAGTTGCTACCTTCAGGAGGTGTCTTTTTAGGTAATGCCACAAACAATGTTGTCGAATACAGCACAATCTTAGAGTTTCTTCATGATGCTTTGTTGCATGGTATCTCTCACCTTCAGGTTT
>JASDQU010391154.1:0-10138 GCA_032191745.1 Picea mariana | reverse complement strand
CTGCATTGCTTATCATAACCTGATGGGACAACGATTATAATTGCTCCAGCAATTAGATTTTAGTTAAAGTTTCATTTCCTCCAGTGAAAAATATTTAAAATTATATGATTTGCGCCCTTTAGTTGTCTGCGTCTCTTTGCTGGACTGTAAAATTTTCCCATGCCTGGATTTCAAATCGAACCCTCCTTATCCCTGATTCCTCTACGTTTAAGAGTAGGGTGATGACAGTGCTGGTGATTCCCTTCTCCCTGCGAGTGTTTCTTTTTGCTTAAACTACTTGAAGACGTTTCTTCCCTGAAGAGACGTCGGTTGGGATCGAATCCCTGACTAGTTTAGGCGCGCACTATTTTTGTCCAGTCAACCTCCTTTGGATCTCTGGTAACCATAACCCAAAAGTCTATAGGTTCACTCCTTCTATTCATCCAATCAGCAGCTACTGGAAGCTCCCTGTTAAACAGTTCAAGAAAGTTAATAAAAGATGAGAAAACGTAACCGAAGGACGACTTTAAGCACTCGCAGCAGACACCAAGCTGTAGGAGTTACCATAGAATCTTACTACTTACCAGAACCCTTAGTTTTCCCCAGCTCACATTTTACTTTCCTCTGTTAACTCGCCCATGACTGCATACGCGATGGTTCCGTTGATTGACAACTACTTGGGTTAATCCAAGCAGATACTTTGGCCATTCTCGGATGCATAAGCAGGCGTAGGTGGTAGCTGTTGGGTTAATCGAGTATTGAGCAAAGGAGGTAGGTATCAGTTTAGATAGGACGAGATTTTGGAACGGCTGTTTCTGCCTGTTGACTATTGTAATATTTTAATGGAGTGGATTATGAATTGACAAATTCAATTATTTTTTTATTTCTTTTTAAATAGAAATTACGGTAAAAATCATAATTTTATTTCATTGGTACTCATTTTAAAACATAATCTCACATAAAAAAAATCATTTAAAAAAAAATCTAAATCGTAAAAAAAAAATGAGTATATAAGAAGAAACGTTATCTCGCTTAAAAAACAAACTAACTTGAAATCCAACTTTTCACTCCAAATTTTTTTTTTTACGGATAACCTAATATTCCCAATTAAGCTTTTATTAAGAATTAATCAGAACAGTTTATATAGAAACTCGGTTCTCATTTTCAATAAATTCTATTAAAAATAGTTGGTCGATAGCCTAATATTGTCTCTAATTAAGCTTTTTATTAAGAATTAATTAAACAGGTTATATAGAAACTCTGTTCTCATTTTCATGAAATTCTATTAAAATATTTCTATCATAACTTGAATTATAAGATACTTAATGCAAAATCAAAACTTTTTGCAATAAAACTCTGAATATTTTGCACAGCTTCGTGACTATCAAAAGGTGAGAAAAGCAAACTAGTTGTCCTTCAGTCGACTTGAATTTCAAAATAAGTAAACTATTGATGTAGAAAGACCAGAAGATTTATTTCAAACAAAAATATTGGGTAAAGAACAGGATGAGAATTGTTTCCAAGAGCTTATGGCTTCATCAACACAAAAAGAAAAAACAAGAGTCATTGCAGAAGGGAAGCATTACAGTGTTGCCTCTAACTTGGCATCTGTGTGGAGGGTAATTATGACCTCCTTTATTTCTTTTTTTTTTAATGTTAAGAAATCTGGGTTGGTGCGCTGCGTTGGATATCTCAATATCCTTGCGCTGAAATGCGTGGGCTGGGTACAACCTGCGTTTCTTTCAAAATATCCCTGCGCTGTCAGGTTGAGGTCGCCAGTCGACTCCCGTTTGATGACCTTGGGGAGCGCAAGACAAGTCGTGGATGCCTACCACTGCTTGTGTTTATTTTATTCAATGGTAATGATTGCTAAAGATTTATGGTGTTAATAGGTGATAATTGTTAAAGTATTGTCAATGTAATTATGCCATAATTGTTAAATAGGATGGTTAAAATAATGTGATCTTACGGTAATTATTGTTAATTAATTAGGACCTTATAGGGTAATTAGGGTTAAAGAATGTTGATGTATGAGGTATTAATTGTTAAGGTGACATTAGTTAAAGTAATAAGGCATTAATGGTAATAAGTGTTATTTAGGCATGGTTTTATAATGTGGTAATGACCAGGCAATTGTGGAATATTTAAAGGAAAGTAATCATTTATGATTTGCATTAAATGGAACGTAATCATTTATGGGAGGTAAATGATTCGCATTAACGCAAATGATTTTTATGTTATAATGGAAAGTAAACATTTTATGGAACGTAAATGATTTGCATTAAATGATTTCTTTATGATTTTTGTGTTGCATAATGGAAGGTAATCATTAGTTATGTTTAATGCTATTCTAATATAAAGGCGAGGGCATGCTGTTTAAGTTCAAGTTTGGTAGATCCATGGATATTGTAACGTAAAGGGGGAAGTCCTCATTATTTAATTTGCAATGAAACCATGATATATAAGGCCATTGTTATCTTATTGGTGAGTGTGATAATTGAATATTGAAATGTGGTGTAATTAAACTAGTTATGAAGGGATGCGGTATTGATACTAATGTTGTTCATGGTGAAATTAGGTAATGTACTGATTAATTTTAATGCTAAGGTTATGGTAAGGTGAAATTCTACATTAATGGTTTTATGGAAATGTTAAGGAAGGGTTATAGAACATTGGAAGTTGCTAGGTGGTTGTCATTCTATTTAGTTACCGTAAACGTAATGTGGTTATGGGTGGGGTAACGAGTTGAGTTTAATTATAATTAAGAACAGTACGATGCAAGGTCTTGGACTATGATCAACAAGCTAGTATGATTCAGTCATTGGGGTTGTGAATAACCGAATTCCATTATTTAAGGTTGGATAACTCGTCGATTAATAGATTTTAATTGGAGCAATTGGTCTGTAATTTTGTCAGTGAGTCTTAATCATGGGTGGTCAATGTCGGAATCCTTCTTACTTGCGCCGTCCTGGAGGATGTTTTGTTGTTCATATAATTTAGGTTGTACGAGGTCGTATTCATCTTATTGCTTGGTCAGCTTTTGTCGGGTGGGATGTAGACGCCTCCTTGTAGCCTTAGTGTACATGTCTGTGTGGGTGATTATTTTTGTGTCGAGAATCCAGTGTCGTATCAAGAGTCTCGGGCCCTTTAAAGGCAGGGTTTCCACTCTTGCGACACACCTGAGGGGATTACTAGTTTCTACCTAAGAAGTCGGCCAGAAGCCTATCTGGCCTTCTCTCTCTCTGGAGCAGAGAACTAATATTAAACGCCCTGCTTTCCTGTGCAGAAATAGTAATCTACCACTATGGATTCTTCCTTCGATGTTCATACTATGCATAACCTAGTATGTTGTTGAATGTTTGCAGTTACTTGTTTTGCACCTTATGTCTTCTTATGTGATCATCGTGGGTGCGTCTGGGTAGTCGTCGGGTGGCGTCGTAGAGTCCAGTATGTCTGTTTCTTATCACACGAGCGCACACACCTCAAACAAAAAAAAAAATTGGCACTTGTTATCAGAGTTGTTGTCATAATGAGGAGGCTCGTTACAATTGTCTTATTTGGACCATTTTACGAACTAGAAAATGATTGTTCATTAGAAATCTCGAACCACTTTCTAGACTGGAAAGAAACTACCCAACCTAGACCATTTTCCAGACTATAAAATGACTATCCATAAATCAATAACATATCAGTGCTCCCTCCCAACCTAGGAGTAATCACTTCCTTTTTCAATAAGGAAGTCATCTCCATGAGCCCCAGCTTGCCCCTTAAGTATGCAAACATTTCATCTTGGACAAAGGATTTACCAAAATATCTGTTATCTGCTCATCCCTGGAGATATACTCGAGAACCACTTCTCCCCTCTAGACTTTATCATGGAGAATATAATTCTTCATCTCAATTTGCTTCAACTTGTCATGGAACATCGGGTTCTCTGAAAGCTTCGCATACCTCTAATCATCACAATATATCATGGTCGAATTCAACACCTGATCAGATAGTCTAGAAACTAACTTACAAAGCTACACTACTTCCATACAAACATCACAAGGTGAAATAGACTTTGCTTCTACAGTGATGAGTGCAACATACTTCTATTTCCTACTAGTCCATGTGATGCAGGAGCATCGCCAGCAAAGCACAAGCATGGAAGATAGCTAGGTGCACTAGAGCATATTTTGAAACATTTTGAATTTCAAAAGATCAATGTATTAATGTAATATCTGACAATACTTTTTGAGTTATGAATGTCTTTAATGATTGGAGGCTGAGCCATCACGTAAGATTAATGGGGGAATGTATTTTGTTTTATGAATCAAATCGTAGTACAGATTTAGAGCTTGCACTCTTATCTGTCTAACTCGATATTTATTGTAATAAGTGTTAAGTAGTTGATAAAATTCTATTCCATTAAGATAGTGTAGAATAGTTGGAGGGAATAACTCAAGAGGGTCCCTTTGTATAAAGTCTTGTAATATTGCTTAGTATAGGTTGTTGATGTTTATTGTTGTTGCGGATAGAGGAGAACCGAGAACCAGTTGAATCTATATTGTATAGGTTAAGGAGTAGTGAAGAACACTGTATGTATGTATACAAGTTCCTGTTGAATGGATATCACAGAGATATATTGTCCCAAATGTGTGTTTTTTTTTCATTTATCTGAATGAGTAAATGGTAGTCCCTTTTGTTTATTTTCAACACTCTGTTATTATTCATGTTCTTGTATCCATGACTGCATTTACTTTGTTGAATGTATGAGTCACTGTGAAGAGTAGATGAGTTTCAATCATTTCTCTTCATTAAGAAAGTGCAAGGTGTGCATAGTGTCCACAAGGAGTGCATGATCCAGTCTGTTTGGACTCGAAAGCTTAGAAGAGATAGTGAAACTTGTATGTATGCAAGGATTTAATCAACGTCTGGAAGGAGTGTGTGACAGAGTTCTTAGACTTGAAAGCTCAGGAGGAGTAGTGTGATTTCAGTTGCGGGAGACATAAGCAGTTGGAGAATAGTCATAAGGAGTGCAAATACATCCATAATGAGAGGCCGAGTGGTGGATGAAAATCTATTGCAAGGAAGACACAGATTGAAATTTCGACTAAGTGTCGAAAGACGTGCTCAAGGAACTGGAGGAGTAAAGTTCAGGAGGGAGAACGGCGAAAATATTCAAGGGGGGAGTCCCTGAAGCCTTCACTGAAATTCGATGAATGAGATTCATTCTTAGAGGGAGACGAATGATTCCAGACCATCAGATTTGGTAAAACTGCGAGGAGGATAGATGTGGAGTGTTTCAGTATTTGGAGCTCGACAAGTTTGGAATTTGATGAAAACAGGGTCGTGAAGTCCAAAGTTGTGATTCAATCTTGACTGTTGATCGTAGAGGAGTACGTGGAAATGAATTAGGGATTTTGGGAATTAGAAGATCGGAGGTTGTGGGAGGAAGTCTTAGAGTTTCGCAAAGTCCGAACCATAGTGGGGCCGACGAATATGAGGAGACGCGTGGTAGAATTTCGGAACCTCGAAGAAGAGAGATTTGGGATAAAGTGAGAGACAGATTCAAAATATCCCTGAAGTCTGAACCACAAAGAGATATACCCATAGTCATGGCCGTGGTCATTTGTGGAAGAGACATGTGTGTGTGGGTAGAGCAGTTTCAGGTGCCCGTAGGGACCCAATGAGTTGCTTTGACTCATTATTTCAATGATCCAAGACTGGGAGGTCGAGCAACCCTTTGGAGGGAAGGGGGTTTGTGTCATGAGTGGTATCAGAGCGAGTACATAATTGACTTATGTAGGGAAAGAGAGGAAAATGATATTGACGAGAGGTATAAGAAGCGTCAACAAAATTCTCCCTAAAAGACATGTTGATCCACCTGTAGCCAACAAATCTATGGAAAGGCAGATGATAGAACTACGTGTGAGGCTGCATACCATGGAGAAAAAACAAAGGATTGTGCCTCATGCTAGAGACATCAGCAAGGTAGAATGGAAGAAGTAGAAGTTGAAGACACTGTAGCTGAGGATGTTGTGGAAGAACGCTTGCTAAAAGTGGTTGTCAAATTGGGTGCCAGAGAAAAGATTGACATCCCTATGTATGAAGGGAATTTAGACACTGAATAATTTCTTGACTGTATACGAGAAATGGACAAGTATTTCGACTATGAGGAAGTCGAAGAGGAGAAAAATGTAAGACATGCTATCACTAGGTTGAAAGGACATGAAACACTGTGGTGGGATGAACTGCAGGATGATAGGAGGAGCAAAGGTAAACGAAAGATAAAGAGTTGGGATCGAATGGTAGCCAATATCAATGTGAAATTCATACTACGATATAAGTATGTTCAGAAGGATACAAAACCTAAGACACAGAGGATTGACTGTGAAGGAGTACACAGAGGAGTTCTACAAGTTGAACATTAGAGTTGGACAGAGAGAGAGAGAGACAAAGAGAAGGTTTCCAGATACATCAATGGCCTGAGGTATGATATCTAGGATGAGATCAACATGGCGACAGTTAGGATAGTAGAGGACATGTATCAAATGGCACTAAAGGTAGAAGAGAAGTTCACCAAGAAGAAGAGTCAATAGAATAGAGGTCGAAGTTTGAATAGAGGCAAAGGAGTTTCCCAAGATAAGGCACAGAAGCCCAAAGATGAGGTGAAGAAGACACATAGTCACTCTGAGAGAGGAGGAAGTTCCCGAGGAAGGCAAAGTGGTGGTAGAAGTTATTTTACTAGAGGAAGAGGAAGAGGCAGAGGAGGAGAAGTAAGGTGTTATGCCTGCGGGAAAATAGGACATATGTCCTGGGATTGTCCCAAGAGAAAGAAAGGAGGTGAAGCTCACATCTCAGAGGTGCAGAAATGAGGTGTTGAGGAAGAAGGTGCAAAGGATGGAATATCCTTGATGATGAAGAAGGTTGTTTTAAAGTAAGAGCCAGAACTTGAAAATCCAGTGCAACGGAACAATTTGTTCAGGACAACTTGCAAAATGAAGGACAGAGTTTGCAAGGTGATAATTGATAGTGGGAGCACTGACAACTTAGTATCCATGGAGATGGTGGAGAAGCTAGAGCTGGAGACAACTACACATTCGACACCATATAAAGTATCATGGTTACAGAAAGGTCATCAGGTAACAGTCACTCAACAATGCCTGGTTAATTTCAAAATAGGAGGATATAGAGATGAGATTCCATGTGATGTGATTCCTATGGATGTCTGCCATGTTTTGTTGGGAAGGCCTTGGCAATATGATAGGAATGTTATTCATGATGGGAGGAGGAACACATATACCTTAGATACAAATGGTAGGACATACATGTTGCTACCAATTGAAGAAAATAAAGTGAAGGAGGAAGCCAATGTGAGCATACTTCTCATGAGTGGGAAGGAACTCCTTAAGGAAGTAAAGAAGGAACAGAAGATGTAGTTTGTTGTAGTGAGGAAGCCGAGGGTTATACTTACCAGTACTTCACTGGAAGATTTTTCTGAGGAAGTTTAAGAACTGTTAGAGAATTTTGTTGATATTGTAGTGGATGAGTTGCCAAACTCATTGCAACCTATCAGAAGCATCAATCATCACATTGACTTGATACCTGGAGCAAGTCTGCTGAATAAAGAAGTGTACATGTTGACACCTTAAGAGAATGAGGAGGTGAAAAGACAGGTCCAAGATCTGTTGGACAAAGGATTGGTCAGAGAAATCGTGATTCCATGTGAAATACCAACTGTATTAAGCCCAAATAAGAATGGAGGATGGATAATTTGTATGGACTCAAGAGCCATAAACAAGATCACTATCAGGTACAGATTCCCATTACCAAGAATGGATGACTTGATGGATTGCCTCAGTGGAGCCAACTATTTTTCAAAAATAGATTGAAAAAGTGGATATCACCAGATCAGAATGAGAGAAGGTGATGAATGGAAAACAACATTCAAGACAAACGAGGGGTTGTATGAATGGCTTGTTATGCCATTTGGCTTAACAAATGCCTAGAGTAATTTTATGAGACTGATGAATGAAGTGTTAAAATATTTTATTCGTAAGTTTTTGATTGTGTATCTAGATGATATACTGGTGTTTAGAAAGACTATGGAGGATCACTTAAGACATTTAACATTGGCGATGAGAAGGATACATTAATCTGAAAAAGTCTTCTTTCATGAAAACATAACTCATATACTTGGGTTTTGTCATTTCTTCAAATGAGTTGAAGATGGATCCTGAAAAGGTGAAAGAGATCATAGAATGGCCGTCACCGAGGAATATCTTTGAGGTAAGAAGCTTCCATGGGTTAGCAAGTTTCTATCGAAAGTTAATCAGGAATTTTAGTGGGATTAGTGCACAAATGATGGATACAGTAAAGAAAAGACACAAGTCTTTCAAATGGACAGAAGAGGCCAAGAGGAGCTTCAACATATTGAAGGAGAAGATAACTGAACAACCTATTTTGGTTCTGTCGGATTTCAGAAAGATGTTTCAGGTAAGATGCGATGTGAGTGGAGTTGCAATTGGAGTTGTCTTAAGCCAGGACAACAGACCTATTGCATATTTTAGCGAGAAGTTGAATGAAGATAAAAAGAAGTACTCCACATATGACAAGGAGTTCTATGCCATAATTCAAGCCTTGAAGAAATGGAGGCATTATCTTGTACCAAAACAATTTGTTTTGTATAGAGATAATCATGCTTTGTAATTCATAACTAAATAGGAAAAGTTAAACCAAAAACATGGAAACTGGATAGAGTTTATGCAGAATTTCACTTTTGGCATTAAAAATATTTTTGGAAATGCTAACAAGGTTGTTTATGCATTGAACAGGAGAATTTTAATTCTGCAAGAATTTCAAGTCAAGACCTTGGGGTTTGACCACCTTAAGGAAATGTACTATAGTGATCCATATTTTGGAGAGGCATATGAAGCATGTGTGAATATTGTACTCAGAGACAAAAGCTAGTGGGTCGAATACCTGATTCAGGATGGGTTGTTGTTCAAAGGATGCTAGTTGTGCATACCAAGATGATCCATGAGAGAGAATTTGTTGAAGGAAAAGCATAATGGAGGTCTAGCTAGACACTTCGGCCAGGACAAAAACTTTTCTCAATTAAACGGTTCATATTATTGTCTAGGTATGAGAGCAGAGGTGAAGAAATTTGTGAACAATTGTAAAGTTTGTCAGTATGCTAAGGGGAAGAAACATAACACTGGATTGTATCGGCCATTGCCTATTCAAGAGAGGCCTTGGGATGTAATAAGCATGGATTTTTTGTTGGGATTGTCGAGGACACAGAGGGGAAGTGATTCCATATTTTTGGTGGTAGACAGGTTTTTGAAGATGGCACACTTTATCCTGTGTCAAAAGACCAGTGATGCAACACATGTTGCAAATTTGTTTTTCAAGGAGGTTGTGAGACTCCATGGATTTCCTAGGAGTATAGTTTCGGACAGGGATACCAAATTTGTTGGTCATTTCTGGAGGACGTTGTGGAAAAAGTTGGGGATAGAGCTATCTTTTAGTTATGCGTATCACACACAAACAGATGGACAGACCGACGTGGTTAATAGAAGACTAGGAGATTTGTTCAGGAGTTTGGTAACTGAACACCATAGTTAGTGGGATCAGATTCTAGCACAAGCCGAGTTTGCATATAATGACTCAGTGAAAAGAAGCACTGGGAAAAGTCCATTTCAAATCGTGTATGGAATAAATCCGAGGGGAGTTTTGGAGTTGAGAGATCTAAAGTAGAGCGAGTTTAGGAGTGCCAGAGCTAAAGATTTCGCTGCAGAGATGCAAGAACTTCACAATCAAATCAAGGAACAGTTGAAGAAAAGAAGCAGTGAATACAAGTGAAAAGTTGATCAACACAGGAGAAAGATTGAATTTGAAGTTGGATATCAAGTTCTAGCAAACCTAAGAAAGGAAAGATTCCCGAGAGGAACATATAATAAGTTTAAATTGAAAAAGATGGGGCCATGTAAAATTTTGAGGATATTTGGTGAGAATGCTTATGAGTTAGAACTGTCAGAAGATGTGGGTATATCGCCCATATTCAACATTGTGTATTTGTATCCTTACAGGAAGGATGAAGCTGAAGGATCATAAGATCAAAGAAAGATCCAGTGTGAGAAACATATGCTTGTAGTAGAAACGCTGTAGATGG
>JASDQU010391146.1:4789-16120 GCA_032191745.1 Picea mariana | reverse complement strand
GAAGAGTATCGTTCTTTAATGGCAAACGATACTCTTCATTCATTGTTGTATCCCAATCTAGATGACCTGAAGCTTCTGCAAATGTCTCTGGATCATGATTTTCTGAAACTTGAGCCAAAAGAGAAGAGGCTCTCTAGAACTGTGAACGTGTTCGACGCTGATCTGAAGGATCACCGACAAGACGACTAGTTGCTTCTCGTGTTGAAAGTACCCATCTAGGAAGCGGTGGAGTTGGTGCTGGTTCAGGTTCAAAGGACTCATCTGGAGGAGGGCGAGCAGGCGGAGGTGGATTTTCATCCTCATTATCATCATCTGAAGAAGAAACTAGATCAGAAGAAGGCACAAATGTCGAATATGGCTCGCAAGTCGAAGAAGGCACAACTCCCGAATTAGGCTCGCAGGCCAAGAGATTTTCATCAAATTTAACATCTCTTCTAATAATAATTTCATTACAATGTGATCGAAGAAGTCTGTAACCTTTGACATCTTCAGAATAACCAACAAATATACACTTCNGACTTACATCTGGTTTAATTTTAGTCCAAGCTTCTTTTGGTGTTATCTTTTTAAGAGTGTTTGTGGGAGTGCGATTTACTATGTAATTTTCACAGTTGATGGCTTCCGCCCAATACTTTAGACTTAATCCCTTAGATTGGATCATACAATTAGCCATTTCTTTTAATGTGCAGTTCTTTCTCTCAGCAACACCATTTTGTTGTGGTGTATATGGAATAGTGTGTTGCATTTGGATTCCCTGTGTAATGGACTAATTTGTAAAATTATTGTTCACATATTCACCTCCATTATATGTTCTTAACCTTTGAATTTGATGGCCAGATTGCTTTTCTACAAGGGCCTTGTAGGACAAAAACTTGTCAAAAACTTCACTCTTAAGTTTTAAGAAGTAAACCCAAGTACGTCTGGAAAAGTCATCAATGAAAGTTAAGAAATACTTGCACCTGGAAAAAGAAGGAGAAGAAAGTGGACCACAAAAATCACTGTGAACAAGTTGCAAAGGACCCGAAGCGTGCCAAGAGGCACGTTTTTCAAAACTATCCTGATGATGTTTGTCGAGAACACAACCGACACAAACACCATCTCTGTTTGAAACAAGAGGAAGACCAGTCACCATCTGTTGATTACATAGTTGTTGCAATGAGCGATAGTTTAGATGACCAAACCGCTCATGCCAGAGTTTGCTCAAGTCATCGCTATGAGCAACAAAAACCGATGAAAGATATGATGAACCAAAGTTGTCAAACTTGTACAACCTGGTAATATCATCAGTAATTCCAGTTGCAAGAACATGATTAGGATCTTTTAGATCCTTGATTACAACTTGGTGAGGTGAAAACTCTATGGTTTTACCTTCACCTGAATGAGTGTTTTGATATACTGATAGAAGGTTACACGAAAGACTTGGAACACATAATACATCATTGAAATGACCATTTTCTACTTGTACTATTCCAAATCCTTCAACACTAAGAGATCTATCATCACAAATAAATATTTTCTTGGTGTTACATTCATTTAGAGTAGAAAATATGTCTCTATCCTTAGCCATATGATAAGATGCTCCATAATCAATAAGACACTTATCAAAAGTAGAAGTAGAAGGTGTATTGAAGGAGAAACTAGAAGCAGAAAGTGCATGTCCATGAGAAGAAGAAGAAGAAGTAGAATCAATACTGATGTTGTGCTTCTTCATCGCTACTTCTAAAGCTGCCATCTTCTTGAAACATTTGGACTCATCATGACCATCTTTATCACAAAAGTTGCAATGTCTGTTAGTATTCTTATTTTTATATTTTGCTCCTTTGTCACCATTAGGAGCTGAAGTTGTCTGAGCGGGTTTGGGACCCTTATATTACTTGTTGTTGTAGCGAGGATGTTGCTTCTTTGGATACTTGGGTTTATCTTTCTGCTGGGAAACTAAGGCTTTGTTAGAGGTACCTGCAGTGTTGATCACTCCAAGTTGTATAAGTTTATCTTCCTCTCTAATCAAATAAGCACAAAAGGACTCAAGAGTGGGTTTTTCATAAGCTTTCCCTAGAGCCTCTCTCATGGCATAAAATGTAGATACAAACACAGAATATGCACTACCTAGCTTAGAAAGAATAAGATAGATGCAACGCTCTTCCTCCATTTTTATCTTACATTCTTCACATAAAATTATGAGTGTTTTAAACTTAGATAAATAGTCTCCAAGGCAAGAAAAATCACTTGGACTTAATGTCAATATCTGATTTTCTAACTGTTGTGCTCGAATAATATTGATTTTACAAAACACAGATTCAATCTTGTCCCAAGCTTCTTTGGGGTCATCAATTTCTTGAAGGTGGTACCTTAAATCAGAAGAGTTGGACATTCTAATTAGTCCTCGTACTTCATCATTCCTATTATCCCACTTGGCTTTCTTATCATCATCATGGGTGCTTTTTCCTTTCCTAAGGTAATCCGGTACAAACCTTTACTTCTTAATAAATCTTCCATATGAGATTTCCATTGGAAGTAGTTGTTGCTAGTAAGAAAGACATTACTTGTAAAATCCATATTAAATATGAAGATAATATGGACTTAAAAACTGAAACTGATGATCTGGATGGAAAGAGCTTGAAAAATTATGCGGTTTTAAAAAAAACGACACTGAAAACGGACTTCCGATGTGAGAGTTATGCCCTTTTAAAAAAAAACATAAACGATAACCAACTGACCACATGATATTGTAAGTTGCTTTATGAAGTGACCCACTTTTATAAAGAGAAGTGGGGATCACTTTTACAATGAAGTTACTTTATAACAGAAAAGTTGCATGCAAAATAAATAAATCTAAAATAAAATACTAAAGCTACTTATAGTGATTCACTTTTATACTTGAAATGAAATACACTTTACAATTTTAGCATGAACTTTTTCAAAAAGGTAACAAAAGAGAGACTTGAACTCAAGACCTCTTACTTAATAAGGCAAGTTTTAACCAAATGGTCTAACAAAACATATTGTAATATTCAGAAGGAGGATTGGGGGTGTTGTTGTTGTTGTTTTGGAAGACGGCCTTGGAGAGCATGCTAAAAAAAAACTCTTTTCACATAAGAAAAAAATTTCGCTTCTCGATGACAACAAGGGTTAGATCTCAGTTAGCTTACCTGGAAGATGCACCTTTTCCTATCTGTTTCTGATTTTCTGAGATCGCACAGGGCACGGGGAAAAGAGAATATGTAGATCTAAAAGAGTAGCAACCCATAAATAAAAAATACAAACCGAAATAAAACCAAAATAAAACTTTGCAGAAATTTAAAAAATGTGTATTCAGGCTTTATACCTCCGGATCTGACTGTAACGGCCATATCTTGAGCAAAAAGAAACCTTTTCTAGTGAAACGAAAAGTGTTCCTGAATGAAACAAGCTCTCTGGACGCAATGGAACAGTCATCTTAGCCCATAAATGTACATAAATTCTAGAAAATGAAGATGAGGCAACTCGGCTTCACGATCTTGATCTACAACAGGAGCAGGTCTTCAAACAGGCTCTGATTCCATGTTCGACAACACAGGTATTCCAACAGAGGATGAACACCTTTAGTAACCACTCACATAACTATATCAAATATCAACACACCAATTTTTTCACGTGGTAAAACCCCTACGGGAAACATCCACAGCCCGAGCCAACGCGGCCACTTGGAGCAGTTTCTTAATGCAAAGAAAAATATTACAGAGAGATTTTACAAGAGAGTTTCTCACAATCAATCATCGACAAATGACCCTCCATGCTCTTTAAATATATATCATGGACCAATCAGATGTTAAGCCACAAATCAATGGCCGTTAAGATCGAGGAGAGTATGAATCGTCAGATCACTCTATGTCAGAAACATATTGTGACCGTTGGATTTCCTAATTACAAATGCATACTAAAGAAACACACTTTTACCTAACGACATATTAGACCAAGTAGATCTTAACTAACTCCTAAGTGTCTAAATATCCTAACAATGAGTCCCCTCTTCCTCCTTGGAAGGGCCCTTAAGGTCCTCAATATAGAGCTCCTTCTCTTCTAAAAATGAAATGATAATGGTGAAGAATTACTTGCCAAGCTTCTCAAGAGGTAAGAAGGATAACACTTGCTATGGATGCTAGAATGCTTCTAGGAGAAACATGGATTCTCAAGGATCAATTCCAACAACATAAAAATACTCATAAACTATTTCTTTGTTTTCATACATCAAGCTTGTATTTATAGGACCCATACAAGCTTTTACAAAATTAGTTTATAGTGTGAATAGGGACCCTTATGTAGGTACCTCCTGGTCCTTAAATGGTCCCAGGACTAGATTTTGTCTTGATTTGGGTGTCTTGTCATGGTACACATTGAGATGGAAGTGGGTGAGGCCCAACCAAAATTGTAAATGCATCATTTCCACATCCGCGTCAGTTTATTTGAGGATAGTCACACAACCCGCTCAATTTGTGTAGATTTAGCATTGTTGGCCCATGCAGATGTGCGCGAGTAGGACTTTGGGAGACTACATAGAAATTCATGGAACCATTTGTATAGTTTTGTGACTTTTTGAATGAATCATGTTAATGATAGAGGTATGTTGATTGGTATGTTTCACTGGTACTTTCTTCAACCATTATTTGTATTGTTGTTAGCAATTTTTTGGTGATAACAGATGCCCCCTGATGTGTGACGTTAGGAGCACACATATAGCTGAAATACACCATTGTTTATTTTTCATGTGATGTCATTGTGTTAAAGAGTTGGAGGAAATATAGAGAAGAAATATTAGAGCGATCTATTGGAGGGAGAGCCGAAAATTATTTGAACCAAACTTTCTCCAAAAAAGGAATAAAATATTTGTACAAATGAGGCGAGCATGCCCCATGCTCATGTCATGAAATAAAAAATGTATAATTGTAACTGAAGTGTTTTGATGAAGTGGATATCTTCAGTGTCCTTGGGGGCATCAATAAGGATATATGACGATTATGATAAGTGAACTAGCTCTGAGTCGAAAAATGAACAACTGTGTGGAGTGTCTATGACTCGGAGGCATTGATGGCCTATGAAACTTAGAGGTCTTCGGTTGCTACTGAAAACTGCAATGGTCACATAGTAAGACCCACTATGACATGAAACTATGCCGAGGTCAAATGTTTTGGGTGTCAATGGAATCCGAAATCAATGAGGACTCTTTTTCTTTCGTCTGAGACTCTGCATTGATAAGGTAATGAGACTCAAGATATTTCCACCTTCTTGGAAACTTGTGCTAACATCGACATGTAGGGAGGTGTGACTACAAGAAGCAGAGGGCTCCTTGAAATCAACTAATCAATGATGGGATCAGGAACTGATATGTAGTAAAGTGAATTTACGGGTAACATGAACGAAGGTTGGAATATATGAGACTCAAAAACTTCCCTTGGTTGGGGTTTTGGTGGTGGATGGAAACAACCGTAAAATGTACTATGGTGTAAGGGGGATGACCAGATATTGGGTTAAACTGTGCTGGGATAAGAAGGTTGCAAAGAGATGGGGGATAGGTCAAAACTTAGAGATTTGGGATGAGGGCATTGAGGATGCTTGGGGTTTGGTCGTTGAAAGGATTATTTTGAAGATATAGATGTGAATATTAGATTCCCCAACCAAGGGTGACATGGGTTGCTTTTCCAAGTAAAAACAGCCATCGACAACGATGGAAAAAGCCTACTAAATTGTTGGAAATCAAAAGGTACTTTATAAAATTACCAAATGAACAAAGAATAATTAGGGTTGATAATACACATATAGAAATGGGTTCCCGAATGAACAATAGCTTGGACTTGGTGGGGCACAACTATTTGGAAAGTAGGCTGATGGAGGGTGGGGGGCCTATTGGTATGTTTATGTATTAGGTAAAGGGATGGAGGATGCATTTTCGGATGGGATGGGGGGGTTAATTATAATGCAAAGGTGCATTGAATGTAATCAGAACAACATGATTTTGGAGTCCAAAATGGGAAGGTTAGCAATATGATGAGAATAAGTATGAGGTTTTTACTCTGAAGTGAAAAAATATCGGACTCCCAATCCTATGGGGTAAGAACATCATTATTGTCGATTTTCCAAGGGGGGAAATATCGGTGGGACAACTCATGTAGGTGAGAATGCTATCGGTTGATAGTACCAAAATATAAAATAGGTAGACGTACTATAGATCCAGGTATGGTGATCTTAAAGGTGAATGTCAGAGGGTGTGACTGGGGGATGCAATTTTTAGCAAAGGGATTAATTACATGCTAGTTTCAAACATATACCTAAAAGGTTTAGAGGATGACCAGAACTAAATGAGCTATAAGTCTTCTTAGCAAGTACCTTCACACAAAAAATCAAATACCCAACGTGAAAAATATCTGATGATAAAGAACATAAGAAGTTTATTTGATAAAAATGATAGTGAGCATGCGTATTTGTGCCTGAGGCTAGGAGATGGTTCCCCGAGACATTTGAATGACATACAAAATGGTGGTACCAACGTGTATGAGAGTATTAGGATCGTGCTGCTGTGAGCGGTATGAGAAACATAGATCATGAGCTCATGTATGGGGGGTTGGAAGCTTGGGAGGGTAGAGTATATATAGGCGTGGGGCCCACAATGCCACCTCATTTGTATGTACATGGTTGAGCTCTGGCATGATGTGTGGACACATTTACGATATTTTAGAAGTTGTGGGTGATCGGATTCAACCAGCGGGAGATACCAATAAGTGGTCGACACCTTTTGCATTTTTTGAATTTTTAGTTTTTGGGAATGGGGCCATACAAACATATTTATGAGTGGGGTAGGGAGACTATGTGAGAGACTGGAATATATCTGCACAAACCTCCACAAGTATAATCTAGTCTCTCATGCACTATGTGCAGGAGAAAGTACAATAGTCACGCACAAGGTTGTGCGATTGTTACAATTTTTCCCATGCAACTTGGCATGACTGTTTGGTGGACTGTTGTGTAGGCTTCCCTGATTGTTGAGGAAATAGTCACACAAGACTGCGCAATTGTTGAATTAATAGTTGTGCAACTAGTGCACGACTTTATGATCCATAGACGTGCAAACTTGCATGACTGTATTTAGAACATTCATGTAGATGTGCACGACTGGCCAAGGTACAATCGCGTTGATGTGTAGGAGTTATTTTTGTGTTTTTTGGAGGATTTTTGCTAGCTCAACTCTTTTTGGGCTAGATGCAGGTGAGAGATGACACTAGAGTATGTCGATTCATTGACGAGAGAGGGACTTGGTGTAACTTTGAGGAGAGGTAGGGGGGATATGATATGTATCGTAGATGGTGGTTCTAGATACCAAATAGGTATAACGATCATCATGTTAGGAAAGGAGAGGGTAGAAACAACCTGATAGGTTGATACTCTAGGTGGTGGATAAAATAAAGGTATTTGAGTGATGGCTTGAGGGACCATTTGCAAAACTAGAATCTAACCAGTCATGGGGGGATGTTCTGGAGGTGATGACGATGCGATTGTTTCAGAAGTAGTTTGAGGGGAAACTTCCTTTGAGGATAGTTCATCATTGATTTCAACACCATCTAATGATATGATGCAAACTTGGGTAGAATCTACAAGAGGGAGAACAGGTGGGTTCCCATGGTAAGTCCGCACAAGGGAGAGGTMTTWGAAGATTCTAGGTCCAACATCTATGACTGGAGAGATATATGAACTAGATTGTATGAGAGGTAAAACATTATCGATGTCATTTGAATGATTGAGTTCATAATGCGTTACTGTGAGGCCACGACTTTCATAGTGTAATACCCCTAGGCCGAACCCAATTCTAAATGTAAAATGAAAATGTACTTAAGTTGTTGAGTTGTTTGATATCATTTTTGTATGCACCTTTCAYAGCATAGTGCACGCATGTACTGCGCAATAAAATGATGAATTGTGCACATTCCAGGATACCGYGCGCAACARCTTAAGTGCGAGCAATTTTGAGGCCAGGGAGCCTTTGTGTATGTGTTGTGTTTTATAGGATGGTGAGCCAGATTATTATAAGCCGAAAGGCTTATGTGATGATTAGGTCAGAGAGCCTAGYTGTTAAAGGTCAGTGAGCCTATTTTTGTACATGTCTCATCATTAATATAAAATACATCATTGCACGCAGACCGACCACAATAAAAGAGTATGGGGGACATAACTCCACCAGTTATGGAAAGGGGGGATGAAAGTTAAGGAAAAGGGGCTAAGCTAGGGAGATTAAGCCAAAATGGAATATTATATTAATATTTCTTAAGTATAAAGTATGGATAATTATTTTATCCTAAGTTCTAAGAATGGGGACAAGTGGGCCAAAGTATCTCCCAACATGGCAAGTGTCAAGTTGGGGACATGCATACATATAGTTTGGACTTAGTTCATTTTCGATCATTTAGTTGTCCATTCAACCATTTTTCCATGATCATTCACGCACTCATTCAGTTGTCCTCCATACCTTCCTGTCATTGTACCTGAACCTATATCTATACCCATACTTGTTACCTAGTTAGCTTGGGAGCTGGACTAAATAAGCGGGTTGTCATGCTCTTGGGATATTGAAGAGGCGGGTTGTCAGGCTCGTGAGGAATCTCTCAAGGTGAGAGAATTGTTGGGAATCGATTTCCGAAGGTGCTAAACTGCAAATACAGGGCTCTGAGACTTCCTTTCTGGCCTATTGCTGAAGCCCAGAAAGGAAGTTGGGTAGCCAAAGGACTATTGAGCAGAGAAGGGTCACACTTCCTAGGGTGGGACATGCATGTGGGGAATGAGGGACTGTAGGTTGCTAGTTTGAGTTAGCACCTGTGACAGAGTCTTTCCTGTTGTCTGAGATAGTTAGCCTGGTTAGGAATCCCTTTACCTGCGTGGAGTTTAGTCCCAGATTGGGGGTGACCCACTGCTAAGAGTCATGAGCAATGTGGTCTAAGGCTGGGAGGTTCGTGGAAGGTATGAACGCAGTTGGTGATATTATTACCAAGATAAGTGCCAATTGTGTGATAAATTACATGCTGCATTATTATTTACGTGTTTATTTTTATGGGTTTATCTTATGTGTGGTTTATAACTGTCTTTATATTTATGGGTATTGCCTGTATATGTTGCATGTGTATGTTTACTGTTATTTCAGTATGAATCTATGCATTTACATAATGTATTTGTTTGTTTACATTTTATATATAAACTTCCGCAAGAGTTTTGTGTGTATATGTTTTAACTGCATGTAGTTTGAAAATTTTATGTGGCATAGCTCAGTTGGATGTTGGGTATGTTATAGTATGTTGAGCAGAGAATAAAATCATTTTCTGGAGTAGCATGGCTTGACATGGGTGACTGAGGATGTTACAATATGGTATCAGAGCTTCAGTTTTCAACACTGAGCTTGGATGGGCTGAACAAGTTGAGTTGAAGTGAAATTTCACAGAGGATTGATTTTAAAGTGGCCAAATTTCAAGTTACAAAGTGTCCATGGTAAAAAGTAACATCAATTTCACGGAATTTGGAAAATCCCTAATTTCTGTTGTTAAATTCATGGGAGAATTAAGAAATTTGGCCATACGGTGAGATATTCTTGATTTAATATATGTTCTAGAAAATTCAGACCTGGAATTGGTCGAATTTGAAGTTACAATGAATCCATGAGAGATGGAGCGAGATTAGTAATTAAAATTCTGAATTCATGAATTGAGTTTGGGAAAATTTCGTTCTAGAAATGTCAACCCACAATGATTTGTTGTTGCATAGGTTGAACTGGTGTTATTGGGGTGAAATTGAACAAATTTCATAGTTTCAGAATGTCTATGGTAAAAATTGGGGAAAAAGTTAGGAAAAAACCCCAATTTCTGCAGCGGAATTCACGAGGAATTGATGTGCATAAAAATCAATGTGCACAGGTTGGCACACTAAAAATGCTTGATGCGTAGTGAAAAGGCTTGTGATATGCGGAAAAATGTTGGTCTGCGTGCGCACGTGAAAATTTGGCACCGCGCTGAAAAATATTGGTGTGCGGTCACGCGCGCTAAAATTTGGTGTTGCGCGGAAAAATATTGGTGTGCGGGCACGGGTGCGCGCGCTAAAATTTGGCGTCGCGCAGAAAAATATTAGTGTGCGGGTACGCGTGCTAAAATTTGGCGTTGTGCGGAAAAATATTGGCATGTGGGTGCTCACGCTAAATTTAGCATTGCACGTTGTGGATTGAGTGACGCGTGCGTAATACTAGCGTGCAGTGTGCATACACATCATAAGGTGCTTGTGGTGTGCACACACATAATAATGGCGTGCGTGGTGTGTGTAGTATTGGCAGAGTGCAGAGAAAAAAATTTGGTGTGCACACAATGTGGGTATATGTTGTCGCACGACAGTTTAGTTAATGGTGCGCGCAGAGTATTGGTGCGCGGTGGGGGTGTACTAAACTTTGGAATGGTGCAACACGTAGAGTGAAATGCGTGCAAAATATTAGTGTGCGACACAAAAAAAAAATTGTGTGGAATAGGTATTAGTGCAAGAACCAAAATTATGCACGGTGGATATTGGCACGCGACACAAAAGCAGTGTGCACCAATTATTGGCACGAAAGAGAAGTGGCGCATGGTATTTATAGATGCGTGGAGCATGAAATAACTTGTGGTGTTGTTGTGCATTCTATATATGGGTTTACAGGTTGGAATTTGTGTGCGTGAAGTCGTTTTGATGGTGAACAACAGCATAAAACCAACGAATTTCGAAGACATTTTATACTGTTTGAACGTCATCTTTTTGTAGCACGTTTTTTAGGCCCTTAACAATGTTTTTAGCAACTCAAAAACCACAAGAATAGAGTGTACCTTGGTACACTATGTCTTTGCAACTCAAATAAAAGAGCCTGAAGAGAGATTTCTAATGGTGTAAACTGTTCGTCAAACAGATCTTTTATGAGAAAGTTACAGGACAAACAATGGAGGGTAAATTTTAAGACCCAACCAACTTTGAAGAACCATAACTTTCTGCTGAAGACTCAGAATTGAGCATGGGAGAAGGCATTGGAAAGGTGTTGGACAGTAGAATATAAATATTCACTCAGAAAATTGATCTGGGCATTCAATTTTTCAAGAAATCAGAAGAAAGAATTATGATATATTATTGAACCAGAATGGTTCATATTTTTCATGAAGTTGTTGAGTCAGTTAACCTGACAAAGTTTTGTTGGATGCACATTTTGCAGAGACATGGTTGTTGGGAATGAGAAAGTATGTTCAATTGCATAATTATTCATCTCATGCATAAGGAATAGTTTACATCTATCAACTCAAGGGAAAGGCATCC
>JASDQU010391145.1:0-11069 GCA_032191745.1 Picea mariana | reverse complement strand
TAATAGGATCCATTGTATGGTGTTGCCCTACCTCAAGGGTTTGATATAATAAAGTTGTGTTTTTCTATATTGTTCTTCTATATCAGTTGTGGTGCTTTTGTATTCAGTCTTTGGTTCTTAACACTCTGCGTCAGTCATCGAATTCTATACACCTAGTGCATAGTTGGATTAGTGCACATACCTCCTGAACAAGTGGAAGGCCAATGTGCCTAAGGAGAATTTTCACTACAAGTATGAAACTGTTATGGGGGAGAAAAGGTCAAGGTTGAAATATAAAAAAATAACAATGCTAGATTCAATATGGCTAACCAAATAGTGGCATAAAATATTACAATGAAATATTAGAATAATTAGTGTTCCTTAGACTCTATGTTAGTCATCGAATTATATACACCAGGTGCATAGTTGGATTAGTGCACATACCTCCTAAATGAGATTATAAATGCTTATTTTGAAGCCTGTGAATCTAGGTACTAGTTTAGGTATGGGAATATATGATCTAGGTGGATATCGGTGGCCATCCACCTCTTCCAACTGGCTCACATACAATTTTCATCTTGGTAGTTTGTTTCTATATTTTCATGTCCTAAACTTTCAGGGTCGTTTTGAGGCCCTAAACAACATCTTTTGGGCCCGCCACAGTCACACTAATAGATAGAGTTACAGTGTGAATGAAAAATGTGTAGTCCTTGGATAGAGATTTCCAATCATCTATTTTGCGTGTAAAATAGATATGGTATGCAAAAGTTTTGACCCCGGGAAGTTGATGTACCAACTTACCCCATCAAGGCTCACGTGACTTTTGGCGCTTCGTCTCCCAGGGTTAGGTTTTTTGGATGTCTAGGGTGTTTTTTTATTACTTCTTGATTCTAAAAATGCCTGGAGGCCTCATTTGTAATGTCCTCAAGTGAATGCACATGGCCGCCACATCTCTTCTGAGAGATTAGCCACCACCATTTGAGCAAGATTGTTTCATTATGCATTTTACAGTTTCAACATATTTATTTATTGAATAGAAGTTAGGTTTCATTGTATCTCTATTATTTTTATCTGTATATATGTGTTAATGTTATAAATATGTTTTTCATTTTGTTCTACTCATAAATATGGATCAATATACTAGTTGTCATTACCTTGAACTACTAGCAACCACTAGAAGGAAGAAATTTGTTTAATCTTGAGTAGAAAGGGTTTACTACCACCAAGTGTTCACATTGGAGAGTCAATAAAGGTTATGAGAATCGATGATATAATGAGGAGTTTAATAAATGGTATAAAAGTATGTGTGTCCCCACATTGAATTTCATCAAGATCCATGAAACATTCTGAAAATTTTTGTGCATAATTTGGAAAATCAAGCCCAAGAACTAAATTCCTCTCTAAAAAATACCCAATTTCAAAAACAAATTGTCTGAAATGGTGTCTATAAAGTGGATATATCATTGATTTAAAATCATCAATTTTTAAGGGTTTTTTCCGAGAAGGCCTCAAATTTCATGGATTGGATATCTTTTAATAGAGTGCACAAATTTCAGTCAAACTAGTGCTAGAGATCCAAAAAAGTCATGGGATTTCAAAATTGGGGTCATAATAGCTAGTCCAAGAAGTAAAGCAAAAGTCATGATCATTTTACATTTTTGGCCTCAAACCCTACCTTATACAAGTTATTTTCTAGTGATCTTCAGAGCTTTTTCTTGGGTTAGCAAGCTCTTTTTTTTTTTTTTTTTTAGAGACGTGTTCCACCATCTTTAAATAGCATAGTGATATATCAATGAGCAAGTAAAATTGTGGTAGGGAAGGAATACACACATGAAATAAAGGTGGATTCACATTGTTGGAAACCATTGCAACCCCTATTAGTACCCCTTCGAGTAGTACCGCATAAAATAGTACCTGTATACAAAGTCTCACTTCACATACCCTCAAGTATATAGGAAGTCCCCTAGGTATACTTGAAACCATATTTAGATAAACCAATAAGTTCTCTTTTTTCTATAGTATATCGACAATAGAAGTCACAGAGATCACTCTCTAGTACCTGGGTAGTTGAGTAGTAAAAATAAGGGAATGTTTGAGCCTCCTTAGATAGTTCCCTAAGATGTTAGGTCAAGTACTACTGATGTACCCCACACTTATATAAAAGAGATATAACCTATAACACTCTCTTGTCTCTAGGACACAATAACATTTTTTAGCGAGCTCACCCATGAAGGGTACCTATAAACCACCTCATACTTCTTTGTACAACATGAACACTCGCTCTACTACAAGTAGGTTGGACTCCATGGAAGATCAGCTTAATAAAATTAAAGATGACATAATTGGGTTCAATGAGAAGTTAGATAAGAACCTGGATGAGAATATGGATGAGAAGTTCAAAAAATTCCAAAGATGTTGATTGAGAAGTTGACAAGTATGAAAACTTGGGGAATAATTGTTATAACCCTAAATTGCACCACCCATGCATACCTGGCATCAGGCCAACTCATATCTCTTCCTTTCCAAAGCCATGCTGAATAAACTCTTAAAAACCCTCTTAAATCAAGTGGCCCGCGCCTTAACCCTCTATTGCACGCGTTGGAATGCTGGCAGGCCCACTACTGCACGCGTTGGAATGTTGGCTGGCCTACTACAACCCACGTTTACCTAACAAAGCACAAAAACATGAAAGTTGCCAACGAGACAAAGAGCTTTGGGTCAGTTAACTGGAACTCCCAGCCATGCATGGCCGAGAGTTCATCCAAAACCCTAGCTCCTTCTAGCCAATAAAAGAAGGGGTAGGGGTACTATTTGGAAGAGGAAAATCATAGCAAAGAAACTCTGCCCAATTGTCGAATCCATTTTGTCCCAACCCTTTAGCCTTTCCTCAAGCTTAAGGAGAATTCAAGAAAAGTAGTTGGAGGACAAAGAAGAGGAGGAGCCCAGGATCAGGATCAAGGAGTGGTTGCCGATCTCTATCATTATTGTAAGTTGATTCATCTTGAGATTAATAAAGAATACTTTTCCCGTCCCAATGCATGACTTATATATGTTTTATTCGATTTATGCTTAATCTCTAACCCTTTAGTAGAAAAATAGCATGCATGCGTAGTGTTTTTTCTTGATTGCAGGATTGTCTTTGGAAGGAGCAGCAGAAGAAAGCAGATAAAGCGCAATGGAGGATCTACACCAAACATCAGTAAAAAAGGTTAGTAGGTTCTTTCCATGTTTGCATGTGAAAAAGGGTTTTAGGTTTGGGGTGGTAGGTTAAAAGTGATTTCTTAAGGGTCATGATCTGCATGCAAGTTTAAATCCCTAGCTTGCTAGTCCATAGGGTATTATTTCCCAACAACAGAATTGGTGACTCCACTGGGGAAGATACTCTTAGGGTTTCTGGATTTTGTTGAAGGTTCTTGGGTAGTTTGAGGAATTAGATTCTCTGTTTCTTTGTTTGTCTGTTTTCTGTTAGGTCAGAGCTAGCAGGGAACCTGGTTCTTTATACCAGTTTTTCCTTGACTGTGCTTGACATTTATTATCAGGACACACAGAGGTACACGTGGCCTGCAAAAGGCCTGCACGCATGTAACTCATGCCCTAACCTTCTACAGCCCACGTTTGAACGCTTGTTGTAGTGGTTTCAGTAGCGTGTAGGGATCAGAGAGCTTAAGAGGCTGTCTCCTCTTCCCTGTCAGAATTTTACATTCTCAGGGGGATTTCTGGATCCTGTCTGGGTCTTGCTGGTTCACTGTCTTGTCTCAGATTGCTTTGTTGCTTTTGTTTTCTTTTTGCAATTATTTTTCTTTTCTGTTAAAGAAGAAGCATCCAAGCCTTTAAGAGACCCTGGTTGTCAATACCAGAGGCCTTTTCCAGGTCTGGGCTACCTGTGTTTGTTTTGTCTTAGCATTTATACAGACCTGCAGCCTGTGCAAGTTCTGCCCACAGGTACCCGCACGCTGTTATAGATCAGCACGCGTTTGCACGCATGCTGTTTCAGTGATAGTCACAGGCTTGACTGGTTGCTTTTCAGCCCGGGTGGGGCAGTCATCCCCTTCTATGGTGAGAAGTGTGCCTCTCAGGGGTTTGAGTCTAAGGCTGCACAGCCAATAGGTTAGGGCCTCTCATCCTTAGCCTGGTTTTTCTTAGTTGATTGTTGATAGAAAAGACAAGAAAAAGATTGTGCATTTGTGCTCTGGTTCTTTGCAATCTGTGATTTAAGCCAGAATTTTATTTTGTTTTCTTGGTTTTGTGCTTGTCGGCATTTTCCCTTTGTTGCTTCATTTAGCACTGAAATAAAAAAAAAAAATTCTCTTTTTTCATTTGCTTCTTTGTTTGAAGATTGTGTTGCTGCATCAATAGCTAGGAAGAAGTCTTTTTTCATAAGTTTTTGCAGTGCATTTAGAGTATAAGTAGCTCGCAGATTTGAGCAAAATTCCTTTATGTTTGCTGCATGAAATCTTAGAAAATTTGAAAAGAAAAAGAAGTCTTTCTTGTTGAAAAGTTGTTGGTTTTTGCATTGTTTGTAAAATTTTTTGTTTCCAAGCATTTCTTGTTCTTTTTTCTTTGAGTCTTTAACACACCATCAATTTCACCTTCATACCTGGTGACGTAAAAAAAAATCCCATTAAAAGCAACGCTAATTTAAAATCTATTAGAATCTTTTGTTTGTAGGGTTCATACACTAGCTCAGGACTAGGGCCTTGGAATAGGTTGGAGAGTAAATTCTCCAAGGCCACTCAAACCAAACATTAGAGTCTGTCAATAGGGAGTGTAGAAGTCCNTGTTAAGGGATTCCGTCGTTTGCATTTTCCACGGGGCTTCATGGGTCTCGAATCCGTTCGAGGTCCTCAGTTGTCTTTCGGACCATTTTCTCTCGATACCCTTGACAGGTTTCGGGCTTGATACCTTGCTCATTGTGGTCTACCCGACTATCGACTGTACCCGCCTGGTGACTGTTCGCGTGCTAGCAAACTAGTTTCCAATCTTTTCTAGGGACATACATAGGTGACTGCGGGGGTATACCGCGGTACCTAGGACATACATCGGGCCACGCTTTGCAGAGTATACCCAGAGGGTGCTTCCATATTCGAGTTGCACTTGCACCAGTAAGTTGCTCTAGTGTTGGCTGTTGTAACTATTCTTCCAACTAGTTTAGTGTTTGCTTGATTTATCTCTTAGGGGCTTCTTTTTTAGTGTGTGTTACTGTTTGCATGTGTAGAATACTTTAGCGTGTCATGAATCTTCTCACACAGTGGAGGATTCAGAGATCTGCCGGTCACAAAGGCTTCTGGGCCTGCCGCCGGTTATACTAGAGCCACCCCCGCCACCATTGAGGCGAAGGCTAGACCAACAAGGGTCTTTCGAAGCAACCAGGTTACAAACCATTGAACCCGAAAAAATCCCGGAGGAATCAACCGCCAATCTTGGTTCGGTCGAAACCCCAAAAACTGATACTTGGCCACAAGTTATTGTGCCAATTCAATTTTACGAACGCCTGTCAGTGCCTCATACAGCTATGGAAATAAACGTTGTTACTTCATCTGGGATTTCTTCCATTCCCATCACCGTTGCTACCATAGGAGAATCATCTCCTAACTTGCCGTCGTCATTCCAAGCCACCATGGTCTTGACCGCAACTATGTCGCACAGTGGACCGTCCCCATCTATCGCGACGGCCACACCTCCCTTTACACCTAGTGCGACAGGCCCTCCATTTTCATACGGTATGCCTAGTTCGGGTACAAGTCCTGCACTCACTTACTCCACTTTAAAGACTTTGGGTCTGGGGGCAGGGAGCTCTAACGCTCCTCTGTAAGGTCAACTTGGGGGAATTCCTACCCCTTTCAATGCTTTTCCTTACGCTGGAGATCATAGCTCTCCTTCGTCCCCTTCGCTTGGTGGTCTGCATCAACAGTCCACCGGGCAGCCTGCACACACGAGTTCATTTGGAGCCGGGAGTCAAGGAACACCTGTGCAAACTCTGCTGGTAGGTTCGTCACCATTTGTTTGGAATGGGACATTTGGTATTAACACTTTCGCATCCACTGCTTTCCCATCTGGGGGCACACCCATTTTTGGACAGTCTACTTCGGCGCAGGGTACTATTCTTGCGCCAGGGGCACATATATCAGGACCTTGGAACTCAAGACAAGGATCCGTTCCCTCATCTGGAATGTCGTTCTGGGGTAATTCTTTCCACAGTCAATGGAACCCCAGACAGACTTCTATGCCTTTCCCCTCGGGACCGGCATGGGGTAATCCTTCCCAAAGTCCTTCAAACATGATGAATGCCCAACATCCTATGTCCTTCATGGGGAATCAGCCAATGATGTCTCCTCAGATGAAAAATCCTTACGCTGGTTAGGGCCATGGTTTCTACCAGAATCCGGGCCAGCAGCCAAACTTTTCCTGGCAACCTGGTGCCAGTCAAACCCCAGGACCCTTTTTTCCAGGCTATCAGCAGCAACCCAAACTACCATTCCTGGCGACGTTACACTTGCCAGATTTGACACGGTTGTTGAATGATCCTATCTGTCACGATCCGCATTGGCCTCCTATGTCGATGAAGCTACCTTTGGACATCCCAAAGTTTGAGGCCAAGCCTAACGAAGATCCAGGTGATCACGTGACTACTTTCCACCTTTGGTGTTCATCTAAATCACTGAAAGATGACTCCGTCCAGTTGTGATTGTTTCAATGCACTCTTATTGGGAGTGTCGCGAAATGGTACATCGAGCTTGATCGCTCACGATATTCTTCTTTTGGCGAACTGGCTATGGCCTTCCTTAACCATTTCCAGTTGCCTGTGAGATACGACGCTGGCACAGAATTGCTAGCCAATTTCGAACAGACGACAACAGACCATATCTCTGATCATATCTGAGAATGGAAACACCGAAAGAGTCTAATCAAAGTACTGATTCCACCAGCATTCCTGCTTGAGTGGTTCCTTAAGTCTTTAGTACCGCAATTATCCAAAGACGTCACAACTTCTGGGGTTTTCTCCGAAGAAGATGCCATCATTAGGGCTCAACAGTTTGAGCTTATCTATTCTTAGTCTGGTTTATTGTACAACATCCTGTCGGATGCACCATGATCAATTCTGGATAAAACTAGACAGAGAGCCGGACCACATGCCGATGGTATCGTTTGTTCGGCACAAACTAAGCCCGTTGGGCAATTGACAAAACAATTGCAACAATTATCTATCCAACACTCAGCGGCCATCCAGACTACTGCTTTGGTTGTTCCTCCTACCCAAATGTCGGAAGTACACTCCGTGCAGACGACTAACCCAAAGGCCACCCAGCAGCCCGAAGGGAAGAAAAAACAATGCAAGAAGGGTAAGGGGGATAAAAAACCCACTGATAATGCTGGCGAGGGCGCTATGGAAGAATAAAAGGCAAGGTATCCATGCAATTTGTGTGCGGAAGACCACCCGACCCATCTGTGTCCTCGACTTGCGGAGGCCCAAAAGTTTGTCACACAACAACAGCAAGCCATGTTGACTAACCCCTTTCAGCATGGGCAAAATTTAACTCAAGCCTCTACAAGTGCCGAAGGGGGCAGCCAGGAAAACTGCCCCCCTCCAAATAAATCCTCATTCGTGAACGTATATATGGTTAGGGGTGATGCTTTAATTACAACTAGAGCGCACGACTATAGTAAACCAAGTGCCTCTGAGAAGGGCAAAGAAGTCGATATCCCATCTCTTCCTCTACAGATCGAGAAGACGTTGGGTGAAACAATGACACTCATTCCAAAAGGTGCATTTAAGAGAGCTTCTCACAATCCAAATGCAAGGGCTGCCCAGAATTACTCTGTGGTGTAAGATTTATCCCAAACCCCTTGTGCTATGTCCGCTTTGGAAGTCCTCCAAAGTTGCCCTGCTCAGAGGAAAGCCTTGTTGACTGCTTTAGGCTCTACTGAGACTTGTAACTCGGGTACCATCATGTTAGATACGACTGACTTGAAACCTCGTCTGCCTTACCACGTCGTGTTTCAGATAGTAGTGGCTCATCCCATGAAAACTTTTACCCACAATATCTTTCGCACAATGGTCGACGAGGGCGCCTCGACATGCATTATGTCGTTATCATGCTGGAAAGCCATTGGTCAGCCCGAGTTGTCTCCATCACCTACTCTCCTCACTGCGTTCGACAGTCGTTCATTTCGACCACATGACATCATTCCTTCTTTCCCTGTGTAGTTAGGAGGGAAGACTATGTGCGTCGAAGTAGAGGTAGTCGACGCCCCCCTCGACTAAAATATCTTGTTAGGTCGTAGTTGGACTTATGCAATGCAAGCGGTGGTTGCTATAGTTTTCTGAGTCTTTTTGTTTCCACACGAAGGCCGGATAGTGACCATAGACCAATTGTCCTTCTCTAGGCCTGACCCAGCTTTGGTGGGCATCCACAGTTCCCATGATTGATAATCCTCAAGCCGGTGTCGTTAGCGTAGGAGTTGGTTTGTGCCCATCTTTGATGGGTACTTTCGATTACCCACCTCCTCATGGCGATGTCAAGTTTATATCGACTCACCACAAGGCTGATATTTTTCACGTTTCGTCGTTCCGCACGACTTACTTTCAGAATCCGCGGATTCTTCCTTCCGCATCAGCCATGATGGATGAGACGGGGCATGCTGGCATGTCCATGCCCTTGTCGACCACTGAAGTAGCGTACTCTTTAGTCCAGCAAGCTTCAGCTACTCCTGATCTGACTCCCACACAAGAGTTCGATCCACCTCTAGAGCCTGTCTGGGCTCAGGGTTCTCTTGCCAACACCGATTCGTTAGATTTAGTCTTGCCTTCAGACGAAGCTATAATCGAAGCAATGACTAGTCTGGACAAACCTTGGGATGATCTTCATCACATATCATATTTTCTCCCAGAGTTACACCGAATCGAGGCAGGAGAATTCACTATCACCGTGATGGGAGATCATCCATGTCCTATTAACCTCTTCGCTACACAGGAAATTTATGTTGAAGGGAATATGGCGACTATCACTGAAACCATACCTATTACCATCTCCCGAAACCCTGGTGTCGTGGAGAATGTCTTCGTCAGAGCGGATTGCTCCCCCGAAGAGATTGAGATTTACACGGATCTTTTCAAAGAATTACACGACATTTTTGCCTGGTCTTACGAACCGATACCTGACATTGACCCACAAAGTGTCGATCATGGGCTACCTTTGTTGTTTTTCAAGCTCGCTTTGAGACCCAAAAGAAACATTCGACGAGACTGTATTTATGCTTTTCGATCTTGTCCAGATTAACTGAGAAAAGTAACCATTATGGAGTCTTCTTTAATCCCTTTTCAGACTCCTTAAAGATGAAAAGATTGTCGAGTGACCTTGTTTCTTCACACTCATTAAATTGGTCCAAAAGAACGTTCCTTAAACAGGTCTCCTTTTAAGCCCTTTTCAGACCCTCTAAACATGAAAAGATTACCGAGCGATCTTTTGATATTTCACGCTCATTAAACTGAAATTTGAAGTCACGTCTGTCCGGCGGTAGTTTACCCCTTTTTCGATCCGGACGATCAACTGTACGAACAAAGGAATACTCTATTGAATTTCCATTCTTTAGAAGAATATCCTCAGGTATAATTTTATTCCTTTTTCGGGCCTGAGGAACTAAATTTACGAAAAAGAAACCCCCCCGGAGTCCATAGTTAATATCTTTTCAGACTCCCTAAAATTGAAAAGATCGTCGAGTGACCTTATTCTTTCACACTCGTTAAAATGGTCCAGAAGAACATTCCTGACGGAGTCCATAGTTAATCTTTTTTCAGACTCCTTAAAATTGAAAAAATAGCCGAGTGATCTTGTCCTTGTCACACTCGTTAAAATGGTTTTGAATTGATGTCTAATCGGTGCTAGTTTATCCCTTTTTCGAACCAACTAGACTATTGACGAAAAAGGTACCCCAATGGAGTTTCCTTTTATGCTTTTTCAGACTCTCTCAATATGAAAAATCACCGAGCTTCCCTTCTTTGGGCTTGTTAAACTTACATCGAAGGACGTTACCATTGTGTGTTCTATCAACCGCATTTGCATCCTTTACCCATCATCCTAGTAACAGTTTGCCTTTGCGTCTTAACACCTTTGGCCATTGGAGGATTTTTCCCGAGTATCATTTCCCTAGAACATTAGTCTTGTCCTATACTCGTTCCTCCACTGTAATGTAATATTCCTTTATTCTTTTTTCAAAATCATAAAAAGAACAAAAAAATCAAATATACCCCAAAAAGAGGATGGGAAAAGTATTTTCTTTATTGGCAGCATCATGAGTTGCCCTTGGATAAAGCACATCTGTCTGTTTGATTCATCAGACTATGGGATGTAGTACGACCTTAGGAAGCTTTGCTCGTTATGCAGAGTTGTGTCCTCCACCATTTGGTTACTCTTCCAAACATATGGAGAGTTTGCATTGCCTCCTGCTTCGTAGACTTATGATTAACAGATATGCTGCCTGAGTCTTACCACTTGTCGTGTTATTGTCCAAGGGAAGTTTGTCACTAAGCCTGAGTCGGCCCCTCTACAATATGTCTCTTGTCTGCATACCCAGCCATCCTGAACGTCCAATCAAGTCTTTGTTCGAAATCACTGAAGCCTTCAGTCTGATCATCAAAATTATCAAGTCCATAACCGACGAGCCGTCGAAGACCTCTGGGTAGTGCAATCGTACACTCATATTACACTCCTACCCGAGTTTTAGAAGATTTTGAAGTTGTTGCTCGAGCTCTGAAGTACAGCCATCAGGCCAAATCCGCTTCTGGGAGATGGATACTTTATATGTATATCTTTCTGATTTCGAGATGTAGCTCCGCTGTGTATTGTTCATGGCTACTCTTCATAGTTGTTTGACATGGATATACAGTGTATTAGATTGGTAGCAATGGTTCTATTTTATCCTGAGCATGGGTATGCCCGCCTCGATGAGACATTTGATATTTTTGTAGATGGCACCTCCTGATTCCTGATTCCTGGGCTCACTCATTCAGCATATCAATACAGATTGGTAAATAATTGGTAAAGTCTTTGAATGGATCTTCCTTAATATTAATAGAAGGATGTCATTTTTTT
>JASDQU010391142.1:0-11000 GCA_032191745.1 Picea mariana | reverse complement strand
AATTTGATTCTGAAAATACTGGTAAAGGACAGATCATTGACGTAGACCCCACTTCTATTGTCACGACTACAACAATTCGACCAGAAGAACTAATAGATCCTGAAGAGGGGGAGCATATTTTTCATTCATAGATGTGGGTGAAGGGGACCCTGCTACATTTTATTGTTGATAGTGGAATCCATAAGAACCTGATTTCAACATAGGTCATCAAACAGTTGGGATTGTCGATAACACCACACTCGTAGCCATACAACATCGGGTGGCTTCAGCAAGGACGAGAATTTGTGTCAGCCAATAGTGTCAATTTTCATACGACATCCAGCCCTTCAAGGATGTGGTATTATGTGATGTTTTCCCACTAGATGTTTTTGACATTCTCTTGGGCCAACCATATATGTGGAGACACCATGTTGTTTATGAGTCTCAACCCCACAGTGTCATTGTTTATCTAGGGGGTCATCTCTACAAAATACTAGAGGTAATTCACTATTGTTCCACCTAAACAGTTCCGCAAGGTAGTATCTCATACTGCAAAATTCAGCTTCTTCACAATCTGTTCAAAAGGGGANAAGCACCTTCTATCCAACAGAAGTAGGTCGAAAAGGTTGAAAAAAAGTGCACATATTCCTTCTGTACACTATCCTCTCATGTAGCTCAACTTGTTGAATAGCCTTGGCCTCAACAAGTTCGCGACAGACTTCCACAAACTAAGCAGCGTGACGTCTCGAACAAGGTAAGCAACTCACCAAGATTTAGATTTAGCAAACGTTTTTTCCTCTCCCTGGAGCACTCGATGCAATGGAGACCATTTCTTCCTAAGGAGGGAGGACTGATATAGGTGGATATCAGTGGCCACCCACCTTTTCCAACTAGCTCAAAACAATTTTATGGCAATTTTGGTAATTTACTATTTTTAGCAGTTTTTAACTTTTGAGGCCATTTTGAGGCCCTAAATGACATTTTTGGGAAAATGGGGAGAAATTTGGAAGTTCCTTCAATATTTCCTCCAAAATGAATCTCCTCGACGATACCTTTCCAATGGGATATCATGTGCCTAAAATGGATATTGTATGCAAAAGTTATGACCCCAGGAAGTTGATGTACTAACTTACCCAAACGAGGCCCACATGACTTTTGGCACTTCATATCCTGGGGTTAGGTTTTGGATGTCTATGGTTTTGGGCATTCATGTTTATTGTAAAAATTCCTTCAAATCCTCATTGTAATAATCTTCTTGTGAATGTGTGCAGTCGCCATATCTCTTCTCAGAGATAACATGCCACCATTCGAGCGAGTCTTTCACTTTGTATTTTTATAGTCTCTGTACATTTATTTCATTAATAGAAATTGTGTATTACTGTATCTTTGTGTTTATGGTTGCATCTATGATAAATTTATGTTATATTATTGTATATCCACGATATCTCTATGCATTTATTTATTATATCTTTGCTCTCATTTCATGCCGAAAATAATCCGAATCAGTGAGTCACCCCCGAGCTAGGACTAAAATCAACCCAGGTAAAGGGATTCCTAGGCTAAGCTAAGACAATGGGAAGCTACATAGTCAATCAAGAAGGATTCCCTCCAAGAATCCAACTTATACACATAGCCTACAACCTCTCATTCCCCACATGCATGTCCCACCCCAGGAAGTGTGCCCCTTCTTTGATCAATAGTCCTTTGGCTGCCCCACTTCCCTTCGAGAGATTCAACAACAGGCCAAACATGAATTCTCAGAGAACTATAGCTATTGTTGGGATCCCTCGAGTTGAAATCACTTCCCCAACAAGCTCTCTCACCTCGAGAGAGTTTCTCACAAGCATGAAAACATGTTTTTTCTTTTCCAACAAACTCTCTCACCTAGAGAGATTTTATCACAGGCATGACAACCTTCCTCTTCATTCCATGAGCCTAACAACCCACAACTTCACTCCCACTCCCAGATAACGAGTAGCAGTCTTAGGTGAAAACAACTTCAGTATTCAGCTAATGCATAGGTAAAATCAACAACCATGTTTTATAGAAAGATTTGCCTCATCCTATGCAATCTTGCACAGAGGGACTTTTTCCATTTCCCTATGTAGACTTTTCATTCATTTTTGCAAATCCCAAAGCTAAAAATACATTTTTTCCACATATACACACCTTTCCTATTATACAACATGCGTATACACAGGTTGAACCACTACAATCTGCGTACATCAGGAAATGTTCCCGTAATTGAAAAATGGTGTTGGGTTTCCACGTAACGACATGAGATCTATGAACCTTGGCCTTCCATATATTGGAAACATTCTAACTTGGCCCTTCAGTACCATTTGAGGGCTATAAATGGGCCAATTCTGAGCTATGGAAAGGAGGAGAAAGAATTTAACCTTGAGAGCAAATTTACTCTGAAGAAATTATTTACTTGATATTGAGTATGCATCCCTTTCTCCTTTAAGTTTTGAAAAAAGTGTTCAACCTCAAAGATATTCTTTTATTTAATGAGAAATTCATTGTCTCTCTTCTATGAGATTGACTTTGGTGGAGGATTGAAGTGGTGGAGGTCCCACTAGAAGGAACTTAGTTTCTTGGTTCTAAACCATGCTGACATAAAAGTCTTTAACTTTTTCACTTATGTTGATCATATATTAATAGAAATACTCTTTTCCCATCCAATTGATATCTTGCAAATATTTGAATTATTATTCTATGGGTGTATTTTTTATGTATGTTAATGGATTATGCTATTGAATGTGCTAAAATCATATATTATCACCATATGCGTGTTTCTCTTGGTTGTTGAGGACTAGTTAAAGGTATATTGCTTTGAGTCAAGTTCTCAACGACGGACTTCATCGAATGTGTGGAAGAGGTAGGACTTTTATCTTGTCTTGCTAGAATTTTTGTTTATATAGCATACTTGATATTAGAGTTGATTTCTGCAGTCATTTTCATCTGTTGTGGTTTTGCCTAGCCATAGAGATATTTTCCTCGTAACAGAATTGGCGACCATACTAGGGATTGAATCTTCTTTCTTAGTGTTTGGACTATTTTTCTCCTTAGATTGCTCTTGTTCCTATTGTGTTTCTTGTTGTATCATTGTTTGACAGCCTCTGTTCACTCCGGGTCTGAGTCTTTCATCCTTCTCCTTTGCCTAGCTTTGTTTTTGGAACATATAAGCGAGGTTTTTCTTGACATTCACGTATATATGCGTGTTTTCCTTCCACAAGCCGCGTACATATGAGATGTTTCCTTGAAGTGTCACATACATCAACCTCTTGTTCTTGTTGGCTGGGTTTGGTCGTTGTTGGGTAGGTTTTGATGATTTCTGAGTCTTCTTGGGTCTTTGTAGTGACTATTAAGCATCTATGGGATGACATGAAACATGTGTTTGGTTGAATTTTTGGGTGGATTCTTTCTCATCATCTTCTAATTTTGATTGTCCTTGTACATTGTGTTGGGTTTCTTGCTTCTTGGTATCCTACTTGAGTTGTCTCTTTATATACATAGTAGAGTCTTTATATATCAAGTTGTTGTTCAGTTCATGCATTTTCATTTTTTCTTATATTGAAAATACAAAAATATTAGGCATTTTGATATTTTGAGTCTTTATAATTTAGCTTAGTGCATGTAAAGAAATATTGCATTTTTATTTGAGAATTGCAGAGTTGAAATTGCAAATTGCATTGTTTTAAGAAGCATATCATTCATTAAAATTGAAGTTAGGAATTTGCATTGTATTCATATTTACTTTACTTGTTGAGTCATAACATCATGATTTTCACTATCATACCTTTTGGAGTAATCATGGCCATTAAAATTAACGCTATAATTTAAAATTGATTAGTCACGATTTTATTTTCTAGGGTGCACAAACTAGCTTAGGATTTAGTGCCTTGGAACAAGATTTTGTGAGTAAACTTCTCCAAGGCTATTAAACCAACATATGTGTTTGACAAAGGGAGTGGAGAAATCCATTGTATAATCGGTAATATCAAGAGGCTCTGCTTACACTGGAGATAATCATGAGGTCATTCGAGGTTGGTTGAAGGGATATCACCCTGATACCCTCTGAACGTCAGAGATAATTTTGGGGATCTATTCCTATCTGGGGATCTTTCTATTGCCCTTACCTCTGTGAGAGTTGATGATTTCAAGGTTTCGGTCATTGCTACCCTGCCCATATAGTTGACCTGACTTACGACTTCTCACCTATGCATCGACTATACATTGGTTGCTTAGTTTCTTGACTTAGGTGCCACATAGGTTACTTGCATGGGTTATTCTGCAGGTACCCTCGGTTAGATAAGGGTCAGACAACACAGACTTTATGGAGGATTACCTCTCTAGGGGGATCTGACTGACTGGTATTTAATCCCACGAGGGCCCTTATAACTGATTTTTTTACCTCCAATATTTATCAAGGAGTCTCAGGCCCCTCTTGGGTGAGACATACCTTCTTTAGGGAGGGAAGCCCCTTTTAGCCACTTTACCCCATTTGTGTGCATATTGGACATTTTATTTTTGGTTTGATATTTGATTACTAGTTGGCCTTAGGATTTATTTTTTGTATATTGAGTCTTAAGTCATTGTGGAGTCGAACTATCCTCCTTGTCGATCATGTCGCTTGTAACCGTTACCACCATATTTCTAGTCTTTTCCTCCTAAAAGGCATGGAGTTATTAGACATGGTACACACACCTCCACTTTTCAGACTTATGATTCCATAAGAATGAGTACTGAACTGAGTCTTCAGAACATTGGGATCCCTTCAACTCCCACACCTACTATAGTTAGTGGAACCCCTTTGACTCTTGTAACCATAATGGCTGTAGTGGAAGAGGACCCTATCATTACTACTTCCCATCCTGTAGTAAATTCACAATCTCTTGCCTCAAAACCATTTGGGTATCTTGGTCACTCACCAAGCTATAATGTTTAGTCCATCCCTATAGCCTCTAGTCCTTTTTCCTATGGTATGAAGAATTTTACTTCACAGTTTTCAAACTCCATCCCAGTTGCTATCCCTAATGCTAGCATTGGTCTTAGGGGCACTACACCTCCTTATACTCCATTTTCATTTGGTGGTTCTCAAATCCCTCAAACGACTCCTAATATGGGAGGATTTCCCTCTTTTAACCCCGGGTCTAATCCTCTTGCTTCTAGGTGGAGCAACCAATCGGGGGGACAAGCTTCTGCTCAAGTTCCATCCTATACCCTCACCTCCTCAATGTCGATTCTAGCCAACACATTTGGCATGACGAATCCACCTCTATCATCCGAATTCACACCCGGAGGTGGTCAGTTTCACACCTTGGGCAACCCCCAACCCGAAGCCACTCTAGTTGGGGGTAATTTTTATAACCCCCATCAGAACATTCCTACTGGAATGATGCCCAAAAAACCTATTATGAATTATGTTGAAGGAGGGTCTTACAATCCTGGATAGGGCCATGGTTCTTACCAACACCCTGGATGGGCTGCAGTTCCTCAAACAAAATCTTTCCAGGGAGCTTGGGGCCAGATGGTGCAACCCCATTTCCCTTTTCTGGCCACTCTTAATATGATATACTTGTCTAAGTTGATGAATGACCCTGTGTGTCATGATCCTACATGGCCCCTGTCCCTACCAAGCTTCCTTCAGACATTCTGAAATTTGAAGGTAAGAATGGAGAGGATCCTGGTGATCACGTTACCACCTTCCACCTATGATTCTCTTTGGATTCCTTTAATGACGATTCCATTCGATTAAGAATATTTCAATGAACCCTCATTGGGGTCACTGTGAAATGGTATATAGATATACATATGGGGGCATATGAGACCTTTATTCAGATGGTATTAGTATTCCTTAACCACTTCCAACTGTTGGTTCACTACGATGATGGCCTAGAAATTTTGTCGACTTTACGCCAGGCCACAACCACCCATATCTCAGATCATATCTAGGAGTGGAGTAGATGGAAGAGGTTGATTAATACCTCCATACCATAGACCTTTATTTTAGAATGGTTCCTCAAGTCTTTGCAGCCTCCTATCTCGAAGGATGTTGCTACAACAGGGGTTTCAATTGAGGAAGAAGCAATCTTCAAATCTCGACAGTTAGATATTATATATTCTCAGTCTAGGATGTTATACCACATTCTTCCAGACACACCATGGTCAACATATGACCCTAGACAAAATCTCGTACCTCATGTCGATGGCATTGTAGGCTCTGCCAATGTGAAATCTGTAGACTTGATGACAAGCCATTTGAAAGAGTTGTATGTAAACTAGTTTGCAGGAGGGCTAGCTTCGTCTGTGTCTTCCAATAACACTTAGTTGGTGGATGTACATTTCATGCAATCGTCGACTGACCCAAATGGTAACCAACAACCAAGCGGGAATAAGAAGAAAGGACATAATAATAATCGTAAGCGTGGAAAAATAATAATAAACCCAAGGACAATGGTAATAATGAGAAGACGAATAATAATGCTGGAGAAGGAAAGAAAGAAAGGCATAAGGTGAAATTTCCCTGTAAGCTTTGTGCAAATGACCATCTTACTCATTTATGCCCCAAACTTGCAGAAGTTGTGAGGCTCTTACCTCTATTGCCCGCCATGCTGACGAATCCTTTCCCACATAACCAACACATTCCCTTGAGCTCCTCAAATGCCATAAATTCGGTCCATGGGAGTCAAAACCTGTCATCGCAAAGCGATGACCATTTGTGTATCAATATGGTCGATATTATGGTTCACGTTGCCACTCGATCTCAAGATTATAGTTCTTCACAAGCTATACCTGCTCTATAATCTCCTCCTCCTCCTCTAGGAATGACTTTACAGATTGATAAACCAGAGCCAACGCCTTGTATTTTCAAAAGGAGTACTCAAGCTACCCACAATCCAAATGCTAGAGCCACCCAAAATTACTCTATTGTTAAGGACCTCGGTCAAACCCCTTGTGCGATGTTGGCTCTGGAGGTACTCTAGACATGTCCTTCACAAAGGAATTCATTTTTATCTTTGTTAAGAGCTCTAGACCCTAGTGGCTCAAAGGTTATCAAGTTTGACATCATAGATGTGAAGCCTCACTTGCCTTACCATGTGACATTCTAAATCCACATGTGATAATCAAAGTATACCATCAAACTTTCGGTTTTTTATGAAGGCGTTGCTACATGTGTGATGTCCCTGATCTATTGGAAATCTCTTGTCTCTCTGACTCTCTCTCAATCGTTGACCATGTTGACTTCTTTTGACGGTTGTTCCTTCTACCCTCTTGTTATTCTTCTTGCCTTTCCGGTCCATTTAGGTGGGAAGACGATAGAGGTGCATGTCGAGGTAGTTGATGTGCCTCTTGATTATAACTTGTTACTAGGATGCAATTGGACTTATTCTATGACTTTTTCCATATCGTCTATCTTCCGCACTTCGTATTTTCGACTCGATGGGAATTTCGTGACGATCAACCAACTATCCTTTGTGTATCCTATCCCCAATGCATCAGTTGTACTGTCTATCCCCATGGTCAACAAGTCTCATCCGACAACTAATAATATCAGTGTATAAATGTATTCATCCCTTATGGGTACCTTCGACTTCATGGCACCCATTCACCAAGTTTACACCATGTCCACTAGGCCCATTTCGTCAAAGAGGTTCATTCCTTTCCATACTTCCTATTTTAATGATCCTTGGCCCCTACCTTCCTCAAATTCATCTTGTGAAGGTTAGTCACATGCTGGAATGGCCATGCCACTATCGACAATGCAGATTGCATATCAAGTTGTTCTTGACTCTTCCATCGATCCCGATCCTGTTACCTCACCGACGAACGAGGAGGATCCTATTCTTAAGCCCGTGTGGGACACTTCATTGTCTTGTTCACATGATTTTCTCGATGATACTTTTCCATCAAATGAAACCATCATTGAATCCATGAATGGTTTTGACAAACCTTGGGATGATATGCATCATCACTCTTATTTTCTCCCAAATCTTACTAGAATCGAACAAGATGACTTTCAATCTACTTTGAGCAAGATATTTAGTCATGCCATAGTTCCACTTGATACGCATAGAATTTATGCTGAAGGAAATATGTCGAGTATCTCTCCTACCATCACAATCGATATCTCTTGTACCCCTGGCAAGATTGAAAATGTAAATATTGGTGTGGATTGTTTGCTAGAAGAAATCCTGATCTCCATAGAGCTATTCAAGGAAGTCCAAGATGTATTTTCTTTGTCATATGAAGAGATGTCAGGAATCGACCCTCGTATTGTTGAACATGATATTAGAACTTATCTGGATGCTAAGCCTATTTGACAATGTATTAGCGATGTCAATCCTCGGAAGGCCCCTGCTATTAAGGAATAGGTAGGCCAACTAATTAATGTTGGCTTTATCTACCTAGTTCACTTGACTGAATGGGTATCCAATCCCATTCCTATGAATAAGTGGAACCATCTGTGTATGCATGGAATTTTGTGACTTGAACAAAGCCTATCGTAAAGATAACTTCTTGACACCTTTCATCAATCAGATTCTCGACGAGTGTGTGGGGAGCGAAGTGTTTTCTTTCATGGATGGATTTTTAGGTTATAACCAAATTCCAATTAAACCTAAGGATAAACAAAAAATGACATTTATTTGTCCTTGGGTTACTTTCGCATAACAGAAAATTCCTTTTGGCCTTAAAAATGCTGGAGAAACCTTCCAACGTGATATGACCTTCACATTTCATGATATTAAACATATAGTCAAAGATTACCTTGACAATCTTGTTGCTCACTCTCGTAAGAGAGAGGATGAATCTAAGCAACTTTAGCTAGTTTTTGAAAGATGTCATTACTATAGAATCCGGTTGAACCCTCACAAGTCCATCTTTTGTGTTAGGTCTGGTCATGTTTTTGGATTTCTAGTTTATAAGATCGAGATCATGGTAGATCCATTAAAGGTTGAGGAAATACTCCGATTGCCTCCCCGTGCACTATTCGACAACTTCAAGTTTTACAAGGGGAAGCCAACTTTTTACGTCAATTTATAGTAAACTATGCCAATATCACTAAGGGTTTGATGCATATTTTAAGAAGGACAACCCTTTTATCTAGGATGAGTGAGCCCACGATTCCTTTGATGCTTTGAAGAAAGCCTTGGTATCGATGCCTCTACTAAATTCTCCTGACTACAGTAGGGATTACCTTCTTTATGTCACAGCGTCCGAGGAGACGATTGGTATGGTTTTGGTTGAGGACAATGATGATCTCTACGAGCACGTCATATACTATCTTAGTCGAAACTTAGTTGGACCTGAGCTCAATTATTGTCACTTTGAAAATCTATCTTTGGATGTCATTCACACAGGACAATGTTTACGCCATTATATATTGCTTTTCAAGACTACTATGGTTGACGATTTCAATCCATTTCAATATGCCATTACCAAGGGTATCATAGGGGGAAAATATAACAAATGGATTGTCATTTTACAAGAATTTGATCTCGATTTTGGTTCTGTGAAATCCAAGAAATCACTAGTCTTCACGGAGTTAATATCTGAATTTCCTTGATTAGATGAGGATGTTATCCATGTTGATTAGTTTGCAAACAAACACATTTTCCTTGTCTAGTCGTCTGACCCATGGTATGGAGACATCATTCTCTATATTCAAACCTTGAAGTTCCCTCAACATCTCTCGTGAGATGACCGACGATCTGTACGATACCAAGCTAAGAATTACAGTATCATCGGTGACACTTTGTATCGTCGAGGAATGGACAATAGCTTGCATTGTTTTTTAACTCACAAAGAAGTAAAGTCAGTCCTAAATGATTGTCAAAGTGAGGATTGTGGTGGTTATCTATCCGGGCTTGCGATAACCCAAAACAAATTACGAGCCGGTTATTTCTGGCCATCTATCTTTAAATATTGTGTTGAAACGGTTAAGAAGTGTCACCCCTTCCAGTTTTTCACTCGAAAAATGCGCTCGCATCCAGCCCCTCTTCACCCAGACATTACCATTGGTCCCTTCACCAAGTGGGGGTGGACTTTGTGGATTTCAACCAAACTTCAGCTGGGAGGCATTAGCACATTATCTTGGTCATCGACTACTTTACTAAGTGAGCCAAATCCATGCCTATAGTTAAGTCCAATGGGAAAACTGTCGCCTTCTTCGTATTCAATCAAATTATTTCCAGATTTGGTATCCAAAGTGAGATTGTCACTGATTATGGAAATCACTTTGATAACGAAATGATGGAAGAACTAAGATCCAAGATTGGGTTTTAGAATGGTCATTGTTCCCCTTACTACCCCCAAGCAAATGGACAGGTAGAGGCCATCAACAAGTCTCTCAAGACCATTCTACAGAAAATTGTCAGCCAGAGTAAGTCTGACTGGCACATTATGCTATATCCCACACTCTCGGCATATCGAACCTCGATCAAGACTGCCACTAGATTTTCCCCTTACCATTTATTACATGGTGTGGAGTCGATAGTACCTATTGAATGCGAGATACCTTCTCTTAAGTTGGCACTCGTGCTACTACCTGACACTTCTGATCTTGAGTGATGCCTTATACACCTAGAGAGTTTTGATGAGTAGCGTCGAGTTGACTCTACATCTATTGAGGAAAACAAAATACGTGTCAAGGTCTAGTACGATAAGTCTGTCTATCCTTCGTTGTACATTGAGGGTGACTTGGAAATATTATATGATCAAGACAAAGAACCAATGTGGGTAGGAAAGTTTAAACCTAGGTTCCACAGTCCCTATATCATGCGATGTGTCTTATAAAAAGGAGCCTATGAGTTAGAATATTATGAAGGGAATATGTTGGTCGATCCCATGAATGGGATCTACTTGAAAATATATTACGCTTGAGCCCCAAACTTGGGCATAACTCTTTGTATACTAATGTAATTTAGTGTATATCTCTTTTACCTTTCTTTCTGTCTCAACCTTGCTTATCAAGTTTTCCCTTTGTTGGAAGATGTCAACAGAGTCTTTGGTCTAGT
>JASDQU010391137.1:0-11000 GCA_032191745.1 Picea mariana | reverse complement strand
CCAAAGTAACAATGACACTACAGGATCAAGACTCTTAAACAACATGGTGCTTCCACATATATAGTTGGCCCAAGAGAACATCACAGACATCCAATGGGGAAACATCACAGAATACTTCATCCTTGAAGGGTTGGATATTCTATGACAATCGACACTATCGGCTAACATGAATATATCATCCCTAGCAAAGCCACCTAATGTTGTATGGTTGCGGGTGTGGTGTTGTCGACAATCCCAATTGTTTGATGACCTCTGCTGAGATGAGGTTCTTCTAGCTTCTGCTATCAACAATAAAATGTAGCGGGGTCCCTTTCACCCACATCTGTGAATGAAAAAGGTGCTCCCCCTCTTCAAGATCTATTGGTTCTTCTGGTTGAATTGTTGCAATCGTGACAATAGCAGTGGGGTCTACATCGATGATCTATCTTTTACCAGTATTTTCATAATGATATTCTGAATCAAGGTTCGGCTCCTTCTATTTGATCTTGGCCACCAATGAATGTTTTTAGTGACATTCATCGGTGTTGTTCCAAGGGCGTTTGTGGAAATCACACCATTTTTCGTTGTCCTTCTTTGTATTCCTGTGACCCTTCTTTTCCTATGGCTTAGACTTCTTTTTAGGAAGCTATTTGTTAGGGTCGTATTTATCATACTTTGGTTTTTGTGGTTTGTATACCCGAACTCCCGTTTGTTCTGGTGCTTAAATTTCTGCTCGATTTTAACAACATATCTATAAGAAGCACCAAGTGATGAGATGTCCAGAAAATCCATTTCAGTTTGGATGTATCTGTGTAGAGCCCCATGGTATTTTAGAACCAAATTTTGTTCGGAGTCTTTGATACCCAACTTGGTGCGCAAGGTATGGAAGGTATTGGTGAACTTCGGAACTTCTTGGCCTCTCTCTTGTCGCAATGTGGTCCATCTCATATACTAGTCCTCATAGTTTCCAACAAAGTAATATTGTTTCTTTACTGCATCCAAAAAAAAATCCCAAGTGGGATCAGCCCCATATATTCCAAACTCTCATGTGGAAATTTTCTCCCAGTAAGTTTCCCACCAACATTTGACATTTGGGAGATCTTTAAGGAGTGTGAAGGTGATATTTCCCTGTCTGAAAAATGGTGAACATAGACATAACCTTCTAACAGATTTAACCATTTTTCTAGGGCATCTACATCTATCTTACCTTCAAATATGGGAATATCAAAATTAACCTGTACCTTGAAAGGAGAGGTGCTTCCAAAGTTTTTGTTTGATGAATATGTTCCTATTGCTATCAACAGGCATTGAAGGATGTGGGAAAAATTCTTCATCATTTCATCCCTTTGTCACATGAGAGATTGCTCAAGCAACAGATTGATAGAAGTGTTTGCTCCATAGTTTTTCTTTTCTTATGCAATGGAATGTTTCTTGGGCATGCAAGAGCGATATTTTTCAACAGATACAAGCTCAAGACCCAACTTTATATACTCTGACCTCATCGGTGACATGCACTAAAAAAATGATCAAGAGTAGCCTGCTCTGATACCACTGATCCAAATTATTTTCAACACGAAATGAGAGTGAAGATATAATAAAGAAATGTACAGTTATATCTCGAATATCCAATATTATAACATAAATGTATCAGATATGAAACCATAAACAAAAATATACAGTAATACACAATTTTCTATTAATGAGCAAAAAATGTACAAATACTGTAAAATATAGAGTGAAAGACTCGCTAGAATGGTGGCAACTTATCTCTGAGAAGAGATGTGACGGCTACTTGCATTCGCAAGAAGATGATTTTACAATGAGGCTCCAAAGGCCTTTTTATCAGAAAGAAAATCCAAAACTCTAACCCTAAAAGATGAAAAGCCAATAGTTTTTTGGACCTCATTTTGGGTAGTTTGTTGTATCAACTTCTCAAGGGTGTAACTTTGGCATACGATCTCTGCTTGGGGCGCACGATAGCTAGTTGGAAAGGTATCATTGAGGAGATTAATTTTTGGGATGTTGTGATGTACAAAAGACTACCTATCATAGAGAGATATGTCCTTTTATCAAAATCAGGTGAAATATCATCTTTAATAAGCTTGCAACCAACCACCATAGGTGTACTAACAGGAGAGGAATCCTCCTTCTGAAATTTCTTCAACATCTTTTTCAAATATTTTTTTTGAGAGATAAAAATTCTTGCAGTACTTTGTTTTACTTGTAAGAGAATAAAATATGTCAATTATCCTATCATGGACATCTCAAACTCTGTTTTCATAGAGTTAGCAAACCACTGAACAAAGGAATCATTATTACAACAAAAAATAATGTCATCTACATAAATCAAAACAACTAGTAAATCATCACTTTCAGTTTTTATGTAGAGATTGCTATCAACAATACCTTTCTTGAATCCTTTGTCTTGTAAAATTTCGTCTAGTCTATAATACCAAGCTCAGGGTGCTTGTTTCAGTCCATATAAATCCTTCTTCATCTTGCAGACATAATAAGGGTTATCTGTCAATGAGAATCCTTCAGGTTGCTCCATATATACTTCTTCCTCTAGATCTCCATTAATAAATGTTGACTTAACATCCATCTGATAAACTTTAAAGTTCTTATGACATGAATATGTAAGAAACATTATGATGGCTTCCAATCTTGCCATTGGTGCAAAAGTTTCATCAAAATCCTAACCTTCAACTTGTGCATACCCTTTACAGACCAATATGGCTTTATTTCTAACAACTTGTCCTTTTTCATTCATTTTATTTTTGAACACCCATTTGGAACCTATTACATTCTTGTCTTCAGGTCTAGGAACAAGCTCCCAAGTATTGTTCTTCTCAATCTGATCAAGCTCTTCATTCATAGCTCTAATCCAATCATAATGTTGGCTGGCTTCATCAAAATTTTTAGGTTCAGCCATAGATAAAAAAACAACATGGGATTGTTCTGAGTCTTTAATCAATTTCCTTCTTGTCCGAACTCCTTTATTTATATCTCCAATTATCTGATTTTCAGGATGATTCTTTCTAAAAATTCTGAGAGGTGATTTTTCTTATTTTTGCTAATCTGTGTCAGTTGGAGTATTTGTATCTTCATATGATTTAGATTCTTCTCTTTCTGATCCTTGGACCTATTAATCTTTGTTTTCAATTATATCTTATGTGCTTGGTTCAACACTGCTTACATTTCCTATTGGGATTTCTTCATCAACTTTTATGTCAATACAATCAACCAATTTATGAAGCCTCTTATTGTAGCATATGTAACCTTTACTGTTTGTAGCATAACCTAAGAATATACCTTCATTAGCCCTGTCATCATATTTGCCAATATTTTTATCATTATTCTTGATATAACATTTACCCCCAAAGACTATAAAATGCTTGATTGAGGTAGGTCTTCCAAACCATAGTTCATAAGGAGTCTTGTCATTGTGTGGTTTGAGATGAGCTTTGTTAAGAATGTGAACAACTATATGAATTTCTTCCACCCAATATGTCTGAGGTATGTTCCTTTCATTCATCATTGATATTGTCGTTTGTTGTACTGATCTATTCTGCCTCTCAACAACTCCATTTTTCTGTGGAGTCCTTGGAATTGTGTACTCTCTTTTGATTCCATGTTTATCACAGAACTCTTTGAATTTCCATCAACTAAACTCTCCTCCTCAATCGAACCTTACTGCTTTCAATCTTTTTCCTGTTTGATTCTCAGTTAGAGCCTTAAACACTTTGAATTTTTCAAATTCTTCAGATTTTTCCTTCAAAAAGGCAACCCATGTTAGTCTAGAATAATCATCAATAATGAACATAAAATAATTTTCTTTTCCTGTACCTTCTTTTCTTGATGGTCCACATAAATCTATATGTACTAACTGGAGAGGTTTTTCTATTGAAGGAAAGTTTTTAGATTTGAACTGTGTCCGAGTAAGCTTTCCTATCTGGCATGGTTTACAAACATAATCATATGGATTTGATATCTTTGGAAGATCCTTTACTGCCCCACTATTTTTGAGCTTGATTATATGATCAAAATTTAAGTGTCCAAGTCTCCTATCCCATAGCCAACTTTCATTATACTTGCTTAAGTGACATTCTTCTTTTACTTCTTTTAACTCATAGACATTGTTTTTTGTTCTTATCCCTTTTGCAACTAGCTGTCCTGAATTCATAGATTTTATTCTACAATCTTTAGAAGTAAAAATGACTTCACATCCTCGGTCACAAACTTGACTAACATTAAGAAGATTATGTTTTAGACCTTCTACAAACAACACATCTCGATCTTTCCCTTTGCCATTACTCAAAATTATGATTCCTTTACCTTTTATTTTTCTTGGTGCATCATTTCCAAAAGTTACATTCCCTTATTTTCTTTAACTTAGAGTTAGAAACTTACTTTTGTCTCTAGTCATATGTTTGGAACATCCACTGTCAATATACCGTGGATTCTTTTGTATTTGGGCTGATAACACTAGTCTAAACTTGTCATCTTCTTTCTTCTTCCAAATCTTGAAATTTTGAGCAGTAGGATTCAAATCTCGCTTAAAATTCCTTAAGCGACAATTTGCAGCTTTATGTCCATAGTTATGATAGATGTAACATTCTGGTTCACTGAATAACAAATCATAATGATTGTTATGCTCATAACTGTTGTTATGTTTCACCTGCATCCTTCTTCCATCCATCACATGATTTATAGTATGTGATCATTTGTTTCTTGGCTGTCTCAATATTTGTTGTGGAAGATAATTATTCCTTGAGTATATTGATTTCAAATATATAGATCTTAAAGAACAGTTTACAGCTTTGTGACCAAAGTTAGAACAGAAAAAACAATAACCATAGAAAAAACCTTTGTACCTGGAAAAAGGCTGTAGTCGATTTCTTCCATGTTCATGATTTCTTTGATCAGAAAATGTGTGTGTTATTTCTTTGATCTATAGATTCGGTTCTGGTACTTTTCCTTTCATTCCTTCTTGGTGGTTGATTTTCTTTCTTTGTTTCTGCAGAGTGGTTGTTGTCAATGATTGTAGTTTTGAAAAACTTGATGGGTTATGTATTACTTGGATGATCACTACTTGATCCTTCTTCATATCCCAAGCCAACTTTCAACTTTGGATTCCTTTTCTGATTTAGAATGGAAGTTAATTCTTCTGAGGCTTTAATACTTGGTAGATTTTGGTGATACAATGCCTTAAAATTCTCCATTTCGTTTCTGGTTTTTATTATATCTTCTTTTAAGGCTTCACATCTCGCTTTCTTCTCTGACAACTGTTGTTTCAGTATGTCTTCTATTTTCTTTGCCTCTTCTACCTTCACTTTTAGTAGAGAAAATTTTTCATCAAGTTTTTCACCATTCATTTTAAACTGCATCAACAATTGTTTTTGTTTTCTCTTCTTACATCTGATTCTGTCAATTTCTTCCAAAGCACTGATTAATTCACCTTCCATATCCACCATAGCTTCTTCATCATCCATTTCACCTCCTGTGTGTTCATCATCAAGATCTCCCATAGCCATAAGTATAAAGTCATTCACTTTGTTTTCACATGATAAATCACTATCTATGTCTTCTAAGGAATTTTCGTTGTTTGCACACAAACATTTCTTTTTACTATATTTCTTGAATTTGTACTTCTTTTCATCACTAGAGTTCTGGTCCTTTTTCTGGTGGGGACACTTAGATGAAAAATGACCTATCTTACCACAGTTAAAACATTTGAAGGGAATCTTGCCTTGATATTTTCCTGATCCTTTCTTTAACCTTCTCACAAATTTTGCCTCAATATCATCTAAATATGAATCAGTATTCTTGTCTACTTTAAAAGATGCTTCTCTAGTAATGGATTTATCTTTGGTGATTCTCATTTCATATGCAGTTAGAGTTCCTAGGAGTTGATCAATGGACAACATTTTAAGATCATTTATTTCTTCTATTGCAGAGACTTTTGGATTAAATTGATCAAGTAGGGATCTTAGAATCTTTTGAACTAAAAATGATTCTTCAATCTTCTCACCAAGACCCTTCATGGCATTCACAAGTTCTTCAACTCTTAAAAACTACTTGCTAATTGTTTCATCTTCATTCATCTTTAGTTGTTCAAACTTCAACCTATATGTTTGGAGTTTGGCATCTTTTACTTTCTCATTTCCTTCATAACTGTTAATAAGTTTATCCCACATAGCTTTAGCAGTTTCAAGATGCATCACCTTTAGAAACTCAGCTTCATCAAGTCCATTCAACATAGAATTCATTCCCTTAGCATTAAAGCTAAATTCTAACTTATCATCCTTGGAAGACAGCACAATAGGCTTTGTATATCCAGTCTCTACTACATCCCAAACATCAACACCTAAGGTCATTAGGTATGTTCTCATTCTAACCTTCCAAAAGGAAAAATTTGCTCCATCAAATAGAGGAGGCTTACTGGCTGAAGTCCCTTCATGACTTGTCATGTTTAATATTACAGATCTACCTTTAAATAAAAGGAATCCGCTATGATACCAATTGTTGAAATTACTAAGACAATTGAGAGGGGGGGTGAATTAGTTGTTACTGTGTTTAAACAATTTTAAGTCTATTAAACCATTTTTAATATTTCATCAAGTGACCATCAATATTATACATCATATGAACAACATAAATAAAGAGCATCAATCACACATAAGATATACACAGAGACAAATTTTCACGAGGAAACCCATAAAGGGAAAAAACCTCTTCTTCTTCGAAATGATAGGCAGAATTTTAAGTTTTGTACATCATCTATGTTTGAGCACCAACTCAAAGTGAGGCTACTACCTCTGTTTTACAAGATCTAACTTGTTGAGAGCACCAACTGTCTAGTTTCTCTAGCACCCACTAGAAGGAAGCACCAACTGGATTTATACAAGCACCAACTTGTATACATAAAACTCTATGTTTTCCCGAGCACCACCCTGCCACCCTCTTTTTCTAGGCACAAATATATGGAAGATACAACTTCCAATATTCAAGCACCAACTTGAATATTAGAGGACCACGGTCCTCCCTAGAACCACCCTTCCTTGATGATTATGCATAATTGATTGACAAACAAATAATACAGGTATTTCAATTCTTACCCCTTCTTCACTGTTCTGCATTTCTTCTTTGGTTCAAAAACTGTTCTGCTATGCTACATGCTATTATTCTATTCTTCTCTTGCTTTTTTCTATTTGATGAATGTTACTCATCTCTGATTTTTATCTCATGCTTTGCATTCTTTCATTTTACCCTTCTTACAATTCACCTCATTGTTTTGGTTAAAACATCCCATCTTACATAGTCGTTGCATCTCTCCTTTTATAATCAGCAGCCTCATCAGTTACACCTTGAATCTCCTTGGGCAAAGACAAAAATGTCTCAGCAATTGAATCACCAACCGATCAAGAACGATTCTATTTTGCTAACTGAATCATAACTGATCAACTAATTTGTGAAGTGCAACAGTAGCCCTCCAATCATATTCCTGATTAACCTGCACCGTTGGATTACAATTGATGGATCTCGTGCCTCCTCCATATTCCCACTGGATGTGACCACGAGCCTAATCAAAATGCCTTTCGCATTTCGTATTTCGGCAATCCTGTGTCGAAGGGTCTCGACATTCCAAGTTTTGATTGCGAAAAAGAGCTTAGCTCTGCTAGCTCCACCTTCTCATATGATCACCGACGAAGACCACAACCTACACACAAAGGCATTTTCACATTTTTCATTTCGGCAATCCAGAGGTGAAGAGTCTTGAATCTTCATGTTGTGATCTCCAAAAAGGTGCTTAGCTCTGCTAGCTCCTCCCTTTCACATGACCACTGGCGGTGACCTGGCGCTTATCCACAAAGTGCTTCATAGTTCGCAAACTCGAGAATCCTGTGGTGAAGAGTCTCAAAGTGTTCTTTCTTCCAGAAAGAGATTCACTGTTTAGGTCATATAATTTCCAGTGAAGGAATATCTGTGAACCTAGAAAAGGTGAAGGCCATTATGGAATATCCAGTGCTAAAAAATTCTCGTGAGGTGAGAAGCTTCATGGTGATAGCTGGTTATAATCGGAGTTTTGTGGAAGGGTTCTCTAAGATAGCGAAACCCATCACCACCTTGCAACACAAGGGGGTCAGGTATGAATGGACAAAGGAATGCGATATTGCATTCATCTAGCTTAAGAGGTTACTAACCAGTGTGCCAATTCTACGAGTGCCAGATATGGAAAAAGACTTCACAGTCTGCAAGGATGCCTCGAAGAAATGATTAGGGGTCGTGTTAATGCAAGATGGGGGAGTGATAGTGTATGCATTAAGAAAGTTGAAGAAACATGCAGAGATTTATTCTACTCATGATTTAGAGTTGGAAGTTGTTAAACTAGCTCTGAAGCTTTGGAGGCATTTTTTAGTGGGGGCGAATCTTTGAGCTCAAAACAAACCATGAAATCTTAAAGCATCTCTTCACTCAAAGAGATATCAATGCTAGGCAAAGGTGATGGAGTGAGCTTATGAGTGAGTACGATTTTGGAATTTTGTACATCAAGAGAAAGGAGAATGTGATCATGGATGCCTTGAGCAGGAGACCACATTTCTTCTCCTTGGTGCCCTTAAAGGTTAATCTAAGTGAGCGAGTGTTGGGGCAGCTTCTTGGAGATAGTTTGTATTTAAAGGTTACTTCAACCCTCCATAATGGGAGGCAATTAGATCCAAAGTATGAAGGATATAGCCTGGAAGTAGATGGATTTTTAAGATATCAAGGAAGGATGTACATCCCCGAAGGTGGGGATATTTGAAGAATCATACTCAAGGAATCCCATAGAGCACTTTATTGTGCACATCCACGTGTGAATAAAATATATGCGAACATGAAGAATCTTTTCCTCTGGGCAGGCATGAAGCATGATTTAGTCCATTTCATCGCCAAGTTCCTAGAGTGTCAACAAATGAAGTTTGACCACCACCACCCGACAGGTCTCCTACAACCACATGATGTTTCTATGTCCAAGTGGGAAGTCATTTCTATGGATTTTTTTGTGGGATTTCTACTCACATCGCATAGACACAATGTTATTCTTGTGATAGTTGATAAGTTGACCAAGAGTGCTCATTTTATTCTATTTATAGGCACTTATGATGTCACTAATGTGGCACACGTCTTTATAAGTGAGGTCATTCATCTACATGGGTTACCCAAGAAGATCATTTCAGATAACGACTCTCAATTCACATCTAGGTTTTGGACAAGTTTGCAGTTAGCATTGGGAACTCAATTGAACTTAAGCACAACATATCATCTTGAAACATATGGGAAAATTGAGAGAGTAAATCAGGTTATGGAATACATGCTTAATATGTATGTTATGGATAATCAAACCCATTGGGAGAAGTACCTACCTTTGGTAGAGTTCTCCTACAATAAAAGTTTCCATAGCTCCATTGGAATTCTACCCTATGAAGCTTTGTATGAAAGGCCATGTAGGACAATGTTGAGTTGGGAAAGGTTAGAAGACCGAGTGCCATTTCAGCCAGAATTGATTCAAGAGATGGAGAAACAAAGGATTTAGATTAGGAAGTGACTAAAGGAAGCACAGGATACACATAAAAGTTATGTCAATGCACATAGGACTCACCGAATTTATAAAGTGGGAGATCAAGTTTTCATTCGTATTAGGCCTAGTAAGAGTACCATTCAGTTCGGGAAGGGGAAACATTTGTCACCTCAATTTATAGGATCATTCAAAATCCAAGAGAGAATTGGACTCTTTGCCTATTGTCTCGTACTACCACCGCACTTGCATAAAACTCATAATGTTTTTCATGTATCTTCTCTACATCATTATGTTGTTCACGAATCTCATAAAATGAATTGGAATGAATTGYAGGTATCAGACGGGGGAACCCTCATGGTCGAATCGTTACGCGTATTGGATCGTAGGGTCCRACAGTTTAGGATCATTTGGTAGACCAAGTTAAGGTCCAGTGGGACAAGTATAGCCCATGATCTTCTACTTGGGAGGATGTAGARACCTTACGATGAACTCATCCCTCAATTTTTTGACCACCTCGAGTATATGTTTTCCAAAGGTTGGGTGTATGTAATGCCACCTTTTGACTTAGATAACTATAATTACTTAATCCCTAATCATATTTTATTTTCTATTCACTGTGAAACTATTAATGATACACTTGAAATTTTAAGACATATGGACCTATGTGAATGTCAATTCTATGAATGTTTATCGTTATTTGAATTATGATGGATATTATGCAATCTATTTCTAACTTGAAAATTTTGACATTTAAATTTGTTGGTACGTGGATACTGAATTGAGGATATGATTAAATGCATTTGCAAGATGATAATGCATGGATATGTATGAGTTTGTGTTATAGACTAATCTGCAGGTCAATGGGCTATGAAATAGCCAAAGGATAATGATAATAAAAGGTTGATGCCATGAACATCGACCAAGAAACAGTATGGTATGAATATTTTTATGTTAAATTATGTTGGTTCATATGCATTGCTATGATCTGTGGAAAAGTGTAGGTTTTTCAAGTGGCAAGACTGCCTGAAACTGAATATACGATGACAAAATTCCCATCAACATAGTGCCACTATATGGTCCATGGTAAGGTGTTGACCATAGTTCTATTAGGAGGGGTGGAGGAACTACTCACTATGTATCCTCTTAAACCTGGAGTCATGGGAGGAAGGTGTTAGCTCACGTTCCCCTAGACGTGTGATGATGACTGTCAGTTTCCTGCTAGGGAATCTTGGTAAAGAGAGTTGACACTTCCGCTTATGATTTCTATCTAGATTTAGGTCAATATAGTTGACACTCCAAGATAGTCCAACAGAGGAAGGATAGGGATGGAATATGGAAGTAGGCTAGGGAGGAAGGATGACTAGAAGTAGTTGAGAGTGTGTGGAGTTTTCACCTTATAGTAGAATTTCTTGATATCCTCTTGTTGATATATATATATATATATATATATATATATATATAT
>JASDQU010391134.1:0-11080 GCA_032191745.1 Picea mariana | reverse complement strand
GTGACTTCGACAGAAGAGTTGTCCCCCATCAGTAGGAGGACCTTTGCATGCATCCAATGAAGAATAGACTGCTTCTGAGGCAACCATGTGATGTGATGCTCCTGAATCTACGATCCAAGCATTGAGAGAGGAGTTGATGGCAATCAAGGCATGGTTAGAATTTCCTTTCTTGGAATTCAGATCTTCTGGCTTCTTTTTCTTTGCACCCTCGGGGATGCGATCTCCAAGTTTGTTTTTCTGAAGCATCTGAGACATCAGATCTATTTGTTTTTGCATGCATGCGGATTCTGAATGGAATCCTTTGTGACAGTATGTGCATTTCTCTCATTTTCTTCCCTTTTCTCCTTTGGATCCATAGGCATCGGTGAAAGGTTTTGTGTACCCTTCCTTCTTCGTATGTGCATGAGCTTTCCGCTTATCTTTATATTTAGATTTCTGATATTTTTGATTGCCATCATGCACAGTGAGTGCATGCGCCCTTGGGCCTTTGATTGCACCCATGTTGATGAGCTTGGTTTTCTCTTGTGTTAGGGATTCAATAAAGTCCTCAAGAGAAGGCATCTTCCAGGTGGCTCCAAAGGCGAATATGACAGTATGGAATGTGGATATGAATACAGAGAATTCAGGACCAATCTTGGAGAGAATGGTGAGAACCATTTATTTCTCCTCCAATTTATCAACCCAACAAGCTTTGAGTTGCAACAGTAAATCCTTGAATTTTGTAAAGAAATCTTGGATATTCTCGAAGCTTTTTGGATCCAATGTAAGCAACTCCACCTCCAGCATGTGTCCCCTTATCTCATCCTGTTTGCCAAAGAGCCCTCCCAAGATGGTCCAAGCTTCATTGGGAGTCTTACAGGAAGATATATGAAAAAGGAGATAGGGAGAAATAAGACTGNTGCGATTTAAGTACTTGTATTTTTCTATTGCTGATGTTGGATCTGTATCTGTATTCATGGTTAACCTATACAACCCTCTGGATCGAAGATGTATGGCTATTTTATCCTTCCATGCAAAATAGTTGTAAGGTGTAAGAATGAATTCTTTTTGGAATTCCATCTTTCTGTTGTCTTCAATCTTTTGTACCTGCATTTTTTTTTTGTTGTATATTTTTCTTAGCAGTCCGTCGGCTTTGATACCATGTAAATGTGTTGACCTGCAAAGAATATATCTAGCTAAACAATGATACACACATTTACAGAGAGAATTGGAAAAAGAGGAAGAAGGAGAGAAAGAATGGAAAGAATTCTCATTAACCATTGTGAATAATGAATAATTTACACATGATATACTCTGTATAACTCAATGAGTTCGACTTGAGGTGAACCAAGTCATCATAGTGGTGGTATAGAGTGATCTGGACATACACCAACAGTTACGGGAGTGAACTGCCACCTATTCTAGTCTCTTAAGCAGTTACCAGAGTGCACTGCCACCTAGTTGAGTTAACTAGTCAACTAGTCTTCAGTTAACTGACTGAACAGAAAGTAGTGAGGAGTTAACTCAAGGAATCAAGGCTAATGCGCCACTCTGGTGATGATACCAAGGCAAGGTATAATTATCATGGTGATGATCCCAATGTTGCATGGTGATGATCCCAATGCAACATCTAAACTCAACTCAACTAGTCAAACTGAAGTGTAAACTGAAAGAGAATATTCTCCAGGTGGAATATTCTCTCCTAAAATATAGGAGACTGGATAATGATTAATTATGACTAATAAACAAATAAAAACATTAGGAAAAAGAAATCCTAGGTGTGTGTGAAATAACTCCAACAGGAAGATGTTATCGTTGATTAAAAACCTATTGGTTGTAAGTGGGTTTATAAGGTAAAGTACAAGGCAGATGGTACAATTGATAAGAACAAAGCAAGGCTGGTTGCAAGGGGCTTTGCTCAACAAGAAGAGATCAATTATGAGGAGACATTTACTCACACAGTCAACATGGTTACAATTAAGTTAGTTTTGGTTCTTGCTACTGATTTTGGCTGGACTATTTTTCAAATGGATGTTAAGAATTCCTTCCTCAATGGTCGTTTGGAGGAAGAGGCTTATATGCATCAACCTCAAGGTTTTTAGGTTCCTAGAAAGGAACATATGGTATGGGGATTGGTTAAGTCTCTTTATAGTTTCAAACACGCACCAAGAGTTTGGTACATCAAAATTGACAGACATTTACAAGATAATGGATTCAAAAGAAGTTTTTTTGATTCCAATCTCTATGTCAAAAGCGATGATGGTGATGTAGTAATATTGATGATATATGTAGGTGATGTCATCATAAAAAATAGTGAAGTTGGAGCAATTACCTAGGTAAAATTTGAATTATGTTATGCTTTAGATATGATGGATTTAGCCCTTCTACCTTATTGTTTAGTTGTAGAAGTTTAGTAGAATAACATATGTTATTTTGATTCATAAACTAAGTGTGCCATAGGTGAGGTTTGTTAAACAAATATAGGATGGATGATTGTTAAAATTCATCTACCTCTATGGAGAAAGTGTTGAAGTGTTCATTCGAAGACAACTCAAAATCAACAAATGAGCCGATTTTCAAGCAACTAGTGGGTAGTCCATGTTAGGAAACAAACACCCAAATAACATAAAAATAATAAGAGAAGTAACTCCACACATTGAGAATTAGATAGAAGAATGAATGAGAATCCTCTTTGAAGGGGAAACCTTTTACAATATAACAAATGCACAAGATGAGATACTGACTAAAACTAGTTCTCCTTAGTATATATAGGAGACAAATGGTACAATAAAAATTAAAGGCTCTAGCTGACTAATAAAGACAACACTAATATAACAATATAAAGTTAATAACCTGATATATAGGGCTTAACATGCCCCACCCCATCAAACAAGTCTTTCCCTAAAAACTTGATTAGCTGTGGACGTTTCTGCATGAAGAATTCATCTTCCCATGTCGCCTCTTCTATTGGTAGGTTTTTTCACTTGATCAGGTACTTAGTAATTACTCAATTTCACATTTGCTTGATCCTTGTTTCAAGGATTGTTTTTGGTTCTAGTATGATTTTCTCTTCTTCATTAATCTCTGGTAAAATAGTCCGTGTTATCGCCTCCTACCTAGGGGTAACTAGATGAGATCATGTCTCATGGCCCGCAATGAAGACAACCCCGATGATGATTATGATCAATATTATCCACAAACAACAACCCCTTAGATGCCTCACCCTCATTCAACTCATCTCATTACACTTGATCAACATAGTTCATCTGATGATGGTGGTCTAACACAAGAGGTACACTAGCCATTTTTTCATATAAAGTGTCACATTTAATGCATTAGGCATTTAGGTGAGGATCATGGGTTGAAGTCAAATAATGGATCATGATCTTGAACATTATGCTTTTTTCCTTATTTCACCTTGGTGGCCATCATTTGTGTGCTAGTCCAGTGTTATCACTCTTGGGGAACAATGTACTATTAGGAAGCCTTGATAGGAGTAATGTATCACTCCTTTTCATACTTAACACTTTTCATCTTGGGGCCTTCCGTGGTGTACTATCTTTTGGTAATGGCTGTTACATGTATACCAAAAAGGCCTGCGGTTCATTCTCCTTTGAGAAGAATGGATAGAATGCCGAGGTTGATGCAGTTGCAAGAAAAAATTAATAAAAAAGAAAAAAATAAATGATGGGATAATAAATGACCAAGTCAAAAGCCAAAGGTCAGCATGAGCTCCACCCCCTTGCTATGAGGCGATCGACCCTAGTCCTAATTCATTGAATGCATATCAATTAAAAGGACTTTATCCCAGTAAGAAGAATGAATGCTTGAAACCTGAAACGAGGAATTGCAAAATGATGCAGGAGCATCGCCAACTCAACAAGCGAGCCAGCGTGGAAGACAACGAACAGCTAGACAAGCCAGTCGAAACTTTTGAATTTTCATTCAAGATGATGCACCAATATATAAATGATGCATTTATGAAGGAGTGCCTTTTGTATGTTGTAACAGACCTCGATCCATACGCTCTTGTCTAAAGTAGATAGGAGGCATTTAATAGATTTAATGCAGGTAGATAGATGTTTAAGTCTAGATTAGACAGTTTTAGAGTTCGAGAGGGAAAATGGATATAGACACCCTCGTTGTATCATTGTAACATTAGAGAATCAAGCATTCAGAAAAAAAGAGCAAGCAGAGAATTGTATGAAGAACACCCATGTACAGATATTGAATTAATAGAAGAATATTTTGATTCAATTTCATGGTTTGAGTTGTTACTCTGTGTATTGATATTATGCTCATGGATATTGCTTTCTGTCATACATTTGCTTTGATATGTTGTGTATATGGTTTCATAGTCGAATTCAAATCTGTGAGAGAAAGAAATTAGTTTCAATTTTTTTTCTATTCTGAGCCAAGAGATTCCTGCAAAGAGTGCAGTGGAATTTGTCCACAAGGAGTGCGTGACTGCAGGGTTCAGATAGAGGTAACTTTTGTTCTAAGTTCTCCGAAGTGCAAATTTGGCACCGGAGCCGTGCAAGGGGTGCGCAGGCTAGACAAAGACTCAGAGTTGCGATTCTGAGCAAGGACATTGAAGACTACTGCTGCAGGAGTGCACAAAGTCGAACAACTTCAACCCTTCGACATTGTTGAAGATTTGCCGCAAGGAGTGCGAGCAAGGTAGTTCTTGCCGAGGACTTAAGGTCGAAGCAAGCTCAGGAGGTATAGCACTTTCTTGGTACAACTAAAAGAGAGCCTAGGAGGCTCAGGTCGAGGAAGATTCGAGCAGAGGTTGCAAGCACAAGTGTTGGAAAGGGGGTTCTGGATGGAACTTTAGTCTTCTGAAGAAATCCGTGAGTAAAGGGAAGCGACGGTCAGGATTCGCAGCGGAGAGCAGCGAAATCCCGACAGTCGTCAGATATTGGAAATTTGCACAGGGTTTAAGCATCGAAGGAGCAGAGGAGGAGTCCCGGAGGAGATATCGGGATATTGGCATCATCGGGTTTTCATAAGGCTGAGAATCGAGACCTTGAAAGTCCCGAAATCCTGAGAAGGGATCTCAACCATAGATCTTGGCAGGACGCATGGCAGGAGATCTGGACGAGTCGGCGTTTGGAGCATCGGGTTTTCCAAAGGCAAGAAACTCTTGCATATAGAAATCCCGATCCGCGATTTCCCGACACGATCAGGGCTGCTAATCTGAAGGACGCGTGTCCAAGGATCTTGAAGAGTTCGGGGTTTGGCATTTCGGAGTTCTCGTTGACGAGAGACTCACAACAAGAGAATTCGCAAAAACCTGAATCGCGACATCCACGTAGTCGATGAGATTCATGGAGAACAGGTGTCAGGCTATCGGAATTTGGGGTTGGAAGGTCCCGTGAACATCGACCACGAAAATCGCGAAAACCCGATACGCGATTTCCCGACAAGGTTAAAGCCTGGAGTGGAGGATAGGTGGCATCAGGAATCAGGGATCGGGAACACGAGAGGTAAGTATTTGTCGACATCGTAAGTTCCGATTTCCCGACAGAAGTATTCCCGACAGAGGGAAGGAAGCCGTGGTAAGTAGTCATTGAGGTTCGGGGATTTACAAGACCCGATATCGTGAGTTCAGGACTCGCAATCACACGAGGTACGATTTCCTGATAAGGCAACAGGGAGATCGTAAAGAGAATCCTGTGGGTGCGGAGAAGTCCTGATAAGGGATTTGAAGGGCGATTCAGCTCTTCGGGCCTGGGAAAAGGAAGGTCCTGGTGATCGCGGACGTGCACGGGTGGCGTCTGCGACAGAGTGGTATCAGAGCAAGGAATTCTCTCTGTTTTCTGTGGCAGAGGAGAAAAGAAAAATTTCACCATGCCGCCCAGAAGAGAAAGGCAATCACTTGATCCAGAAGACAGGGAGGTGAGAAGAAGAGGTAGGCCGACAAAAAATCCAGAGATGGAAAGGCAGATACGCGATCTCCAAGCGAGATTGGAAGACATGGAAGCAGCGCAGAGATGCACGACAAATGCTGGAGATTTGAGCGGCTCTAAAGGTGAAGCTGAAGTTGAAAAACAAGGAGAAGTTGCAGCTGAGGATGCAGCCAATGAGCGATTGATAAAAGATATCGCCCAGATGAGTTCAAAGACCAAAATGGACATTCCAGTCTATGAAGGGAGTTTGGATGCAGAAGAGTTGTTGGATTGGATTCGAGCTCTTGACATCTACTTTGATTATGAGGACATCGAAGAGGATAAGAAGGTCAGGCATGCTGTCATGAAATTAAAAGGACATGCAACATTATGGTGGGATGAGCTTCAGGCTGATAGACGTTCCAAAGGAAAGCAAAAGATCAAAAGCTGGGATCGAATGATTGCAAAGATGAAGGAAAAATTCATCCCAAGGGATTATCAAATCAAGCTGTTCAGGAGAATGCAGAACCTAAGGCAGAAGTTGATGACAGTAAAAGAGTATACCAAAGAATTCTATAAGCTCAATATCAGAGCAGGTCATCGGGAGAGCGATGATGAAAAATTTGCCAGGTATATGAATGGCCTGAGGTATGAAATTCAGGATGAATTAAGTATGGAAACTATCCGAACAGTTGAGGATGCTTATCATATGGCCCTGAAAGCTGAAGAAAAGCTGAGCCAAAAACAAGGACAGCAAGGGCGAGGCAAGAGTCAGCCCATAGGTAAGACAGTTGCCCAGGAGAAATATTAGAAGCCCAAGGAGGAATGGAAGAAACCTCAGGGTAAGGTTGAGAGAGGTGGAACCTCACAGCGAGGACCACATGCTGAACAGAGGGTGCAACATACCGAGCAGGGTGGCGGTTATGCTGATGCAAACGCTTTTCCTCGTACCAGAGGTAGAGGAAGAGGCTGAGGTGGAGTAATCACATGTTTTACATGTGGAAAGAATGGGCACAAGTCATTCGAGTGTCCAGAGAAGAAGAAGGACAGTGGAGAAGCTCACATCACTAAAGCTCAGAGGCGTGATGCTGAGAATGAGGATGCAGAAGGCGGAAGATCGCTTGGAATGCATAAAGTCCTTTTGACACCCGAGAAGGAGGTGCAAAACTCAGTCCAAAGGACCATATTGTTTAGGACAGCTTGCAAGACTAAGGATAGGGTGTGCAAAGTTATCATGGATAGTGGAAGCACGGATGATCTCATTTCAACCGAGATGGTGGAGAAATTGGAGCTGGAGACGACTGATCACCTGAGTCCATATAAAGTTTCATGGCTACAGAAGGGACATTAGGTGAGTGTCATGAAACAATGCTTGGTTGAATTTAAGATAGGAGGATATAATGATAAGATTTTATGTGATGTTATTCCCATGGATGTATGTCATTTATTGCTAGGTAGACCATGGCAATATGACAGAAATGTGGTTCACGATGGGAGAATGAACACATATACCCTGGAAAAAAATGGGAGGACCCATAGGTTACTTCCAATAAAGGATAAGGAGGTGAAGCCGGAAGTAAACAACACAATACTTCTTATGAGTGGGAAGGAGCTTCTTACAGAGATGGAGAAGAAGGAAGATCCACAATTCTTTGTGGTCAGAAAGCCGAGGATTGTTCTGACTAGCACAAGAGTGGATGATTTACCAGATGAAATTTAGTAACTGTTATGAGAGTTCGCTGACATCATCATGGACGAATTACCTCATTCGTTGCCACCGATGAGGAGTGTGAGTCATCATATTGATCTCATACCAGGAGCTAGTTTACCGAACAAGGCTATGTACAGATTGACACCGCAAGAGAATGAGGAGGTCAAGAAGCAGGTCCAGGATTTGTTGGAGAAAGGTTTGGTCAGGGAAAGCTTGAGTCCTTGTGTTGTTCCGACAGTACTCAATCCGAAGAAAGACAGAGGCTGGAGGATGTGTACCGACTCAAGAGCGATCAACAAAATTACCATCAGGTACAGGTTTTCACTGCCGAGAATGGATGATCTGATGGATTGCCTGAGTGGGGCAAATTATTTTTCAAAGATTGATCTGAAGAGCGGATATCATCAGATTCGCATGAGGGAAGGTGATGAATGGAAGACAAAATTCAAGACAAATGAAGGTTTGTACGAATGGCTGGTCATGCCGTTTGTCTTGACAAATGCGCCTAGCACATTCATGAGATTGATGAATGAAGTCCTGAGGGAGTTCATCGGGAAGTTTGTAGTCGTATATATGGATGATACACTGATTTTCAACAAGACGAAGGCTGAACATTTGAGGCATTTGGCCATCGTAATGAGAAAGCTACAACAGGAGAAGCTATTGATAAACATGAAGAAATCTTCGTTTATGAAGACAGAGCTCATTTACTTGGGGTTCGTCATTTCGGCGAATGAATTAAAAATGGATCCAAGTAAGGTGGAAGTGATTAAAAATTGGCCATCACCAAGAAATATTTTCAAGGTGAGAAGTTTCCATGGTTTGGCTAGTTTCTACCGAAAGTTCATTAGGAATTTCAGTGGAATTAGCACAGCGATGATGGACACAGTGAAGAAGCGGCATAAGACTTTTCACTGGACAACAGAGGCTGAAAAGAGCTTCAATCTGTTGAAGCGAAAGATTACAGAGCAACTAGTGTTGGTGTTGCCGGATTTTCAGAAAACATTTCAGGTGAAATGTGATGCAAGTGGCTTTGCCATAGGAGCGGTCTTGAGCCAAGAGGACAGACCAATTGCATATTACAACAAGAAGTTGGATGAAGCAAAACTGAAGTACTCCACGTATGATAAGGAATTCTATGCTATCATACAAGTGCTGAAGAAATGGAGGCATTACTTGATCCCAAAAGAATTTGTATTGTATAGTGATAACCATGCATTGCAGTTTGTAAGTCAACAAGAAAAGTTGAATCAAAAACATGAAAAATGGGTAGAGTATATGCAAAATTTCACGTTTGTAATCAAACACATTTCAGGTACTGCTAACAAAGTGGCTGATGCTTTGAGCAGGAAATGTTTGTTGCTGCAGGAGTTCCGAATCAAAACATTGGGCTTTGAAAATCTCAGGGACATGTATGTAGGAGATGCAGATTTTGGAGAAGCGTATGAACCAGATGAGAATCCAGTTCTCAGAGATCGGAGTTCTTGGATAGACTATATGATCCAGGAGGGATTTCTATTCAGAGGCAATCAACTGTGCATTCCAAATTGCTCCATGAGGGAGAACTTGATGAAAGAAAAGCACAGTGGAGGCTTAGCAGGACATTTTGGCCAAGACAAGACCTTTGCGAAGCTGAGAGAATCATATTTTTGGCCAGGCATGCAGGAAGATGTCAAGAGGTTTGTTGACAGATGTAGAATTTGTCAGCATTCGAAGGGGAGAAAGGAGAATGCGGGGTTTTATCAGCCATTGCCTATACCTGAGAGGCCATGGGAGGCGATAAGCATGGATTTTGTATTAGGACTGCCGAGGATGCAGAGAGGGGTTGATTCCATCTTTGTAGTGGTGGACGGGTTTTCAAAGATGGCACATTTTATACCATGCCAGAAGACTAGCGATGCGACTCACATCGCGAACTTATTTTTCAAGGAGATCATTCGACTCCATGGATTGCCGAGAAGTATAGTATCGGACAGGGATACCAAATTCATAGGGAATTTTTGGAGGACGCTATGGAAGAAGCTAGGAACTAACTTGGCATTTAGTTCATCTTACCATCCACAGATAGATGGACAAACGGAAGTGGTCAACAGGAGTCTAGGAGACTTACTTAGAAGCCTAGTGATAGAGCACCACAACAGCTGGGATAATGTATTACCACAGGCAGAGTTTGCTTACAATGACTCTGTGAACAGGAGCACAGGAAAGAGTCCATTTGATATTGTATAGGGCAGGCAACCGAGAGGAGTCTCTGAACTCAGGGATTCAGAACATATTGCTATTAACAGCGCAAGCACTGAAGAGTTCGCAGAGGCAATGAAGGAACTTCACAGCAAGGTGAAGCAACGACTGATTGATTCAAATCAGGAATACAAACGCAGAGCGGATCAACATCGGAGACAGCTTCAATTCGAAGTTGGTGATCTAGTTCTGGCACATCTAAGGAAGGAAAGGTTCCCAAGGGGAACATACAACAAGCTAAAGATGAAGAAAATTGGGCCATGCAGAGTCCTGAAGAAACTGGGCGAAAATGCTTATGAGATTGAATTGCCGGATGACATCGGAATATCTCCGACATTCAATGTCTCAGACTTATATCCCTATAAGGCTGAGGAAACGGGAGCTTGAAGTGATGAACAGCTAGAAGTCCAGTGGCAGAAGCAAATTCCGATTGCAGAAAAGCCGTAGATGGAGTACATACTGGACAAGCGAGTGGGAAAGAAGACCAGAAGAAAAGAATACTTCGAGTATCTGGTCAAATGGAGAAATCACCCAGTGGAGGATGCCAGCTGGGAGACAGAAGCAATGATTCAAAAGCATGGATAGACCATGCAGGATCTCATGGATAGGAGCCCATGAAAATTTTCAAGCTGGGGAGTATGATGCAGGAGCATTGCCAACTCAACAAGCGAGCCAGCGTGGAAGACAACGAACAGCTAGACAAGCCAGCCGAAACTTTTGAATTTTCATTCAAGATGATGTGCCAATATATAAATGATGCATTTATGAAGGAGCGCCTTTTGTATGTTGTAACAGACCTCGAGCCATACGCTCTTGTCTGAAGTAGATAGGAGGCATTTAATAGATTTAATGCAGGTAGATAGATGTTTAAGTCTAGATTAGACAGTTTTAGAGTTCGAGAGGGAAAACGGATATAGACACCCACGTTGTATATCCGTGGGTGTCTATATAGACACCCACGGATATAGACACGGATCCGTGGGTGTCTATATCCGTGGATATAGACTTGTAACATTAGAGAATCAAGCATTCAGAAAAAAAGAGCAAGCAGAGAATTGTATGAAGAACACCCATGTATAGATATTGAATTAATAGAAGAATATTTTGATTCAATTTCATGGTTTGAGTTGTTACTCTGTGTATTGATATTATGCTCATGGATATTGCTTTCTGTCATACATTCGCTTTGATATGCTGTGTATGTGGTTTCATAGTCGAATTCAAATCTGTGAGAGCAAGAAATTAGTTTCAATTGTTT
>JASDQU010391132.1:0-10877 GCA_032191745.1 Picea mariana | reverse complement strand
CTCGGAACAATATCCCACACATCATTCTTCATGATGGATTGATACTCCTCCATCATGACATCTCTCCATACTGGATGACTAGTTTCCTCCTCATAATAGGAAGGCTCAAAATGAATGATGTGGCTCATAGTTGTGGCATAACATGAATTTCTCTAAAGTCTCTTGCTCTTTGATACTAACACTTTAAATCTCTGATACCATGTTGGTTGTTCTTCATATAAGATATGATCAATATATATTATTACAATGATGAGTGTTCCATATATAGGGAACATAAGGTGACCATCCATGAAAGGATGCGTCCCTTGAATAATCAATAACTATTTATTATTATCATTTACTTATTATATACTATATTTAATAATCAATAATAATTGTATTATTAATTATTATCTTTAGAGAATGTCTTCCCGATGTTTTCCAAACATCAACAGGAGGATATCACCTAGCCCTTGCAATCCCAACGATTTTCCTTTGGAGGCTAAAAGTCACTTTGGAGGGCTTGACATCACCCTAGGGCTAGGGTTTTGGTGGTGATGATGTTGTTTTGATGGACACTTAGAATTTTTGGAGGAAGACCTTTTGCATAACAGAGATGAGCCCAACACATGAAGAAGGAGCCTTAGGAGGCCCAACGACCTCCTCCCTTTGCTCAACAACTTGCTAAAGTGTCAAAACGTCACCCTAGAGAGGGTTGATGTCACCTTTTAGGGTTTATTATGTTCTTTTTTAAATATAAATTTACAATTATTTTGTAAAGGGGAAAAATAAAGGGAGAATAGCTCCCTTATTTTGTGGTTTACCCTAATTTATTTAGACAAACACTTTTTACAAGTTTTGTATAAATAAAGATCAATTTCATTTCCTTTGGATATAACTCTCTCACATGAGAAGAGCTACTTGGCTAAAATTTTCACCCATGTTGGGAAATCTCTCTCTCTCTCCCTCTCTCTCTCCCTCTCTCTCTCTCTCTCACACACACATGAGAGGAGCTACTTGGCTAAAATTTGCACCCATGTTGGGAAATCTCTCTCTCTCATGTTATGGTTATCATTTGTCTTGTGGAGTAATGTGGTGCACTATCTCTTGGAGGATCTTTCTCTTGCTATGGTGATGAAAATTATTGGTAACTAGGGTTTTGTCTTGCATGCTCTTGGAATTAGTAAGGAAAATATGCATTTTGTTAGCTCTTATTTCTTATTCCATGATTTTTATTAGCTATATCCTTGGAGGAATATAAGGGCATATACCCTCCACCAAGTTTTATCATTGTTGTTGATTGAAAAGACTATTGCAAAGGTTTCTAGGAGGAGTAAAAGGGCTTACACCCTCCTAGAATTTATCTTGTGAGGGTTACTTGCTCAAGGGAGTAAAATGGATTACACCCCTTGAGAAGTAGTAGGCCTAACCTAATACAAGAATACTCCATAACCCATTTGGAAAAACACTAATCATTTATTGCATTGGAGAAATAAATTACTTGCATTGGTAAACATGATTTTGAGAGATATTGATCTTGATCAAGTTGAAAACTTTTTTGATGTATTAAGTTTGTTAAAGCCACTAGGGAATCTTGAATATCCTAGTAGTTCTTGATTTGCAATCAATCAACATCTACAACCATTAGGGTTGCAGCAAAACATAGTTCATTTCTTACTTTTACTTGCATTTCAACAGTGGAAATTTGCTTGTAAGCCATTAGTATCATTCTATTGCTTATTGGTTAACTTTTTGTCAGATTACTTGCTAATTTTTGTGGTTGAAACTTGCTTCTGTAGCAAATATTTGCTACAACTACTTGTATATTACCATAACTCTCTAAAAAAACTATCTAACAACCCTCTTTCACCATCAAAATTTGTGCTTGAACATTATAAAGTTATCTATCGGTTTAGTGCTTCATTGTCCAATAATTGTTTGACAATTTGATGGTTTTTTCTGCAACAATTAATTGAATTCATTGATGATACATAAATTTGTTTACTGTTATAATTTAGGACAACAATATTCACTTTCTTTTCCATTGGAATTTTAGGCTTGTATACTTGTCTTTCTCTTGTCTCGGGTAGGTATAACTATCTTCTACAGGTACTCAAGCACTTGAAAAACATTAACCATCACCAAGACTTGTTCCCAAGCCATCTTCCACTTTGTAGTTTGAACTATAGGGACATCACCTTCCATAACTCCATTTTCCATCTCATTTCCCCCTAGGGTCACCCAAGATTCCCCTTTTGTGTATGATTTCTCCTCCACTAAAGTGAGGGGAGGATTTATCTAAGGTGACAATGGGTAGAATCTCTCATAGTTCTCGCCATATTGTGGATTGGGTTGGTCTTTTCACAACCTACAACTTGTGTGATAATGGATCCCAAGGATGTAAGTGCGTGGAAAACATTAGACAACTATCTATGAATTGAAAATTTGAAAAACTTGTAACAAAATACAAAAACTAGAAATTTTCCATTGGGTATGCATGATTACCAAAATCCCAAGGATGCTCCTGTTGATATTATGGTAGTTGTGAGAGGTATTAACCTCCACTTGTAACCTTTGATGAGACTAGAATATTCCTGGAAGCAAGAGAAACCCTAAAGCCTTGGATAATAACCCTAGAAGACAAGTCAACTTAATATAATAATTAATATTGAGTTATTAGCCTCCAGAAAGAGAAGTCATCCCAGTCAAGTGAGATAGAGCAGTATAAATAGAGGGCACTAGAGCTCATTTTTTATGATCACTCTCACAACTACATAAGACCAGTGGTGCACAAGTTTGGAGAGGAACTGTAGCTGTAGTTGCAGCTGCTGCAACTAGCATTTTGGGTTTGGCTTGGAATTTCTCTTGGTTATGGTTTGGACTTTCTTCTTGGCCTTTGGTTATTCTTGCTTGGTGTGCCAGCCTTGGAGAAAGGTGCACTACCTTGGTTAGCTATTGATTTTTTTCTGGAATTGTTTTGTCTTTCAAGGTTAAGGTGCTCGGGGGTGGCCTTTGTGCCTATGGTTGGGTGACAATATTGTTATATTGTCTATGGTAAAACGAGAACACATATTTTTTCTAACAGGTTATGGGCCCACACTATCTTCAAACAGTCTAACTGCTGGAAGATAGATTGGGAGGATTTGCTCAGTTACAGTTGCAATTGCAGTCAAAGTTTTTGTTGCAGCAACAAAACCATAACCCTCTTGTTAAGGCACCTTAAGTGAAGAGCTTGGCCTAATTCTTGGATATCCTAGTGCGCCCTATCATTATTCTTGGATAGCCTAGTGCGCACACCTCCTGTTATTCTCAGTAAGCCAAGGCGTCAAGTTTGAGTTTTTGGTCAAAGTCAAAGGTTGACCAAGTCAAAGTCAAAGAAGTCATGACTTACTCTATGAAGTCAGAAAACAAGTTAGAAGGGGATTCTAACTTCAGAGCAAGGAAGACAAGGATTGATCTCATCCTTTCCGAGAATAAAGTTTTGGATATCGTGAAAGGCAAGATCATGGAACCACAGTTTGAAGCAGGAAAAGAGAAGGAAACTCATAACGTTGCAATTATGGAGAAGTTCAAGGAAAATGACATCAACGCTATGAGTATCATAGTGGACTCTGTAAAAGACCACTTGATACCCTACATCTCTCATCTTGACTCATCTAAGAAGATGTATGATGCCCTAACTAACCTCTTCTCAGTCAGAAACATTAGACAAGTAATGAGTCTGAAGAATGAGCTCTATGACATGAAAATGAATGATGATGACAACATAACGTCATAATTTGTAAGAATCTCCTATTTAAGAGATCAACTACAAGCTTTTGAAGAAATCATTTTAGAAAAGGAACTAGTAAATATAGTACTCAATGGCCTTCCTAAGACATGGGATGCATTTTCCGCAAGCATGAACACAAGAAAGGAGTATCCCACATTTGAATAACTTTGGGCTTGTTGTGCACAAGCAGAAACAAGGATTAGAGCAAAAGAGAAATCCTAAAAGAAATATGATGATCAAGCCTTCACAACAAAGTTCAAGAATTTCAGGAATAAGAAGTTTGGCTTAAGGAAGAAACCAAATCAAGAAAGGATATGTCAAAAATACAATGCTTCAACTATAAAAAATATGGTCACTACATGAACCATTGTCCCAAGTTAAAGAAAAGGAAGGAAACAGACGAAGCAATGGTTGTCAAAGAAAGGGAACCCTCAAACAAATCCAAGCAGAATAAAACAAACGAAGCAATAGTTGCCAAAGAAAGGGAAACCTCAAACAAATCCAAGCAGGATAAAACATACTTATTCTTCTAGTCAAGGTAACGATATTCTTATGTAACATAGTTCTTGTACATACCATGTTTACATAGTTCTTGTGTATCTATTTCTTAGAAGATAAGATGGTCAATAAAACAATACCTATGGAAGAATAACAAGATAAGGATTGCTATTACAATGACTACAAGAAGATGAAGTACGTTGACAAATTCCCGAGGAATCTATTATATAAGTAACAATTTCCAGATAGGTCGAAATCATAATCAAACTTGAAGAGACACAAAAGGAGTCAAATTAGAAAGAAATTGATAATCAAGAAAAAATTAGAATAAGACTTGTGACACTTTGCAAAAAGCAATAATGATGTAGACAGAAGCATGGACTCTCTTAGATGGAGGGAGTTGATTACACAATTCCAAAAGAAGAGCATGCATTCATACATAAATCCATGATCATGAGGGAGCTAATCCTAAATGATATGATCCATTGAAGAATCTGTGAAGATTATGAAGTATCTATCCATGTTCCTCATTGAAAGTAGCAACCATGATAAGCAACACATGTTCAGTTTGACTCTAGAAGAAGTCTTCTTCGAAAAGAAGTCTCGAGTATCCTTGGTTGTCCATCTACATCTATGTTCCTATGATGAAAGGAAGAAGTTGGAATCTTCGGGAAGGAAGGGCATGGAATCTATAGAAGACTCCATGGACCCCAAAGTTAAAGAGGAACATGAGGAAGAACATGAAGATTCCAAGAAATAAAGAAAAGACAGAAAAACCAGTTATTATATCGAGAATCATAAAACTACCAGCTTGGTTTGAATCCACTAGAAGCAATCAAGCAGAAGAAATGGAAGTTGTAATGAAGAACAATGTATGTAAGAAAATGTGAAAAAGACTTATGAATGGAAGCATTGCGAGATTCAGAACTAGAGGTTCTTCCAGAAGGAGGGAAAAGACTATGATGACAGCGTGTTCCAGTAAACTAGATATACCTCTTGCAGTATCCATGGATTGTAATTTACATGTAAAAGATTGTTCTTCCTAATATAATTGAGAAAGAAGCTTATACCAGAAAGAGACCCATGTATGAAAATGGAAGAAGAACTTGTATGGATTCAAGAAACTTGATGCAGAGTATCTCATAAACAACAGAAGCATGGAAAAAACTTCATATGACGGAGAAAGTGTATCATAATGGTTACTCAAAAGTCTAGGATGATGGATTGCAAATCCATGGCTAACTCCCATGATAATATATCTAAAGAAGTTGAAGAGACTCTAATTCAGTAGACACGTCTATGTATTGACAATTGATTGGCTCGTTAATGTATTTGGAGAATACTCAGCCGAATATTTGTTTTGTGGGACACTTAAATTATGATATACAACTGCATGAATTTATCAATTCAGATTGGGCAGGGAGTGCAGATGACAGAAGAAGTGATATTTGGATATGTTTCAGTTTGAGCTTTACCACCATGTCATGGGCTAGCAGGAAACATAATTATGTTGCACCTAGCACTACAGAAGCAAAGTATATTGCAGCTTGTGATGCTTGTACAAAAGCAATGTGGCTTGATAAGTTGGTTTTTGGACCGTGTAATCACGTGTTGAATTCGACCATGATATATTGTAATGATCGGAGCCATGTGAAGCTTTCAGAGAAACTGATGTTCCATGACATGCCGAAGTACATTGAGATCAAGAATTATAGTCTTCGTGATAAAGTCCAGAAGAGAGAAGTGGTTCTTTAGTATATCTCCACAGATGAGCAGATAGCAGATATTTTGGTAAAGCCTATGTCCAAGATGAAAAGTTTGCATACTTAAGAGACAAACTCGGGCTCATGAGACAACTTCATTATTGAAAAAGGAAGTGATTACTCCCAGGTTGGGAGGGAGCACTGATATGTTATTGATTAATGGACAATCATTTTCTAGTTTCGAAAAATGGTCCAGGTTGGGTAGTTCCTTTCCAGTCTGGAAAGTGGTTCGAGATTTCTGACAAACAAACATTTTTCTAGTTCAGAAAATGGTCTAGATCAACAGTCATTTTCATAATGAAAATGGTCCGATAGATTGTCATTGCACCATAGACAATGATTCCCCTTGTGGCCAGTGTAGGGGAATGGTCTAGGAAAATCATTCTTCTTGGCAATCACTCTGAGTAGTGGTCAAGTAGAATGGTTTTCCTTGCCGGGAAGTCATTCTTTTGAAGTTCACAGTTGTGAGCAGTTTCGAAGAATGGTCTGTTTTGGAGGTTGGTGCAGGACAATCATTTCCTTAGTGTAACGACCCTTGATTATTAAGTATAATTAATTTAATAATATAATCCTAAAAGTTTAGCTAAACTATATTTATGTCTTAAAATAACATTTCTAATTGATTATTATTAATGAGTTAGTCATGATGGTTAATGATTCATTTAAATATTAATTAATTAATTAATTAATTAAGTATTAAATAAAAGGTGGAGAATAAAATATAACATTTAAATCAAGTTACGTATACAAGAAGGGATCACATAAGGATCCTGAGAAGATAAAGGAATTAATGTGAATGGATAAGGGTAATTAAATGGAGGGATAAGGAAATTAATGCAAGGTGGAGTGTCGGTGAAGGGGGGGGGATAAGGAAGGAAGGAAGGAGTTGGAGGGGGGCATTCTACGAGAGACTGTTTTCTTGCTAGGGGCAGAGAGCCGAGAGGGGCTGTGAGATTGGTGTGCTCAGATTGAGGCACAGGACTTGTTGGTTGTGACCTATTGATCAGGTAGGCATCGAGTTGCTAGAGGTTTTGGGCTCGGAGGGCCAAGATATCCATAGATATCCTGGAGCTAGGTCGTTTTCCTAGTTGGCAAGGTGGACAAGAGGTTTTGGGCAATTATTTTTCTGTGTTTGCAATAGGACTGGACTGTGTAGCAGGTAGCAGCAGGAAGGCAGCTGACAACGGAAATTAACATCAGAGTTAAGGTACTCAATTCAAATTTATGCATTACTCATTGATAAATTTTAATTTTACTTGCGTAAGTGTTGAGAAAATTTGGAATAATTCTTCTTTTATGAATCTGGTAGAAATTGATGTACATTTGGTAGGATTTGGTAGAATTTTTAGATGTTAATTTAAAACCAGTCATTACAATTGGTATCAGAGCTGTAGTTGAAACACTAGAGCCTTAAGGGCCACGTTCCCAGCCCAAATTGCCCTCCGCTTAACCTGCAAACAACTCCAAGCCCTAGCTCCAGTCCCGCCTGCAAACCAAATGAAACGCACTATTAATTGGTCATTACAATTGCAGATCTCACTCACTCACCGAGTTAATGTAAATTTTAATCTATAATCCAAAAACCAGGAAAAGAAGACATAAAAAAAATTGAATATAAATTTACCTTAGCTGGGATTGAATCATTGAGCGTGCCTGCGGATTCAAAAATTGATGCCACTACCATTTCATGTCTAGGTTTAGCCTAGGAATTCAACAAGACTTGCATATAAACAAAGCTAATTGTGTGCATTTAATCTTTAATCAGAAACAAAAAAATAATACAAGACAAGTCAAAGAGATTTTACAAGAGGGCGAGGATACCATTTCATGTTTCAGTTTAGCCTGGAAATTCAATATATGACTTGCATATAAACATAGTCAATTGTATGAAATTACAAAAACCAATGTAATTCGTGTAGTTCTCACTCTTGGCTAATTTAATTTTTCATCTATAACCAGTAAATCAAGAAAATAAGAAAGATACATGTGCATAAATTTAACAGATATCAACTCGTCTAGCTGGGATTGAATACTTACAGGTGCCATCTGATTTAAAAAATAATGGGATGCCTGCCCTCTAACTCTCAGTACCACCCAACACAACACAAATATAGGCAGCAGACCAGACAAGACCAGACCGATACAAACCACAGACCAGAACAGACTCACACAAAACATGACATGGAGCTCCAAACATACAGACCAGACTCATACAACGCAGGCAGGCATGAAGAGGAGGATATGTCCTTTTCGCTTCTGTTGACTACAGTATGGAAACCCTAAAAGACTTCCCTCCATGCGCTAACCGTCATAGCTTCGACTGTCCACCAGGAGGGTCGATTCCGAGACCTTCTCGAGTTGCCAAGTCTTAAGGATCTGCGCTAACCAAGCGGGCGAGATCTGCGCTAATAACTGCCTAAAAGTCTCCAAGCCATAAGACAGAAAAAAAAAAAAGGGAAGGTAAGCAAATCTTACGTGTCCAAGGGGCAACCTTCAGTTCCGAATCCGTGTGGTGTTTGCCTCTGGGGCACCGAAGAAATCAAAGCACCTTAGTAAACTCGACGATGGATTGCAAACTCCTTATAGTGCGGGGTCCCTGATATAATGAGAGGGCGTGGTATCAATAGACCTAACCCGGAAGATCGCTACACAGGGCTGAGGTGGAGTTTTCAGGGTTCTATGTACAAAAAACAATCCATCAATTGTACCCTCGGGAAAACCCTCTCTTCATCTACAAACTAAACTAAACTAATGCATCATCCATGACTCCTATGAAAGAAATTCTCAAATTACGAAGAATTTCCCTCTGAAAAAGGAGATCCCCATCCCCATCCCCTTGACTTTCGATCAAGTTTTGCGGTGCAATTTCAATTTCAAGCAGCTACATAGGGTTGAAGCAGCTAAATGCAGACGCCGCGGCAATATATATATATTTTTTTTCAAGCGTGAAATTATCATCTTTTGCCTGCGAATAAGTTGGCTTCTGGCATGTAATCTATTCTCTTCAGCACAGCGCAAACGCTTAACCCTGCAAGCAACCCAAAACAAAACCCTAGCTTACCTCAAAATATAGTAATATATCTATAGACAGTTCTTTTAGAAGTAGCGTATTTCCTAATATGTGAACAAAGATGCACACATACAGCTATTATGTATGGCCAGAATTAGATAGAGAGGGTGAAGCTCAAGCAAGCTCCCAGAGTCCATGGCATCTAGGGTAAACCTTGGCCACTGTCCACCTGTGCAACAAGAAAATAAATAAGGAGATTAAACCCTCAAATGCTAAAATATCATGGTCATGAACTGGAAAACAAAAAATCGATAGAACAGAGAAATCTTTCAACTCTGAAATTTAGGCAGCGAAACAAAACCAATTTGATAAAGATCTAACGCAACACTGATAAAAGCATAAAGAAATGAAAAGAGATAATAATGGCCGAGGGCCATTCTCCAAGCATCCGAGGAACCAAGAGCTGAGTTTAAGTGTAAGCACCAAGCACAAGCCACTAGGAGGGAGCCCACAAAAAGCTAAAACCTACGCTCAGCAGAAGTTCAGCCGCTCCTCAGCTCTTGACTAATTGCAAGAACATGACAGAGAATCTGTAAATACAGTAGAGTAACAACATCGACGAATGAACTGCATTATTTCATTTAGTCGAAATGTAAGAAGCTGCAAAGAGAGATAGATAGAGTATTTAGTCTATTAGTTTATCTGTTCACACCTACGCTTAGCACCTGTTCACGCACCTATAGCAAACACACATGCGCGTGCTAGCACCGCTCCACAAACCTGTAAACAAACAACCATGGCGGCAGAGGTAGGGTGAGGCTGCCTTATGGATAGCAAATGAGAAAAAAAACAACAACAAACAAGTGAACTATTAGGGTTCGGTTAGGGTTTAAAGTAGTGGGCGGATATTTTATTCCCGCAAATGCAAGCGAGGGACACATGGGCTACATGCGAGCCCACACTGCCGACTTAGCTCGCGCGGCCAATTCAAAATTTTATTTTTATTATTTTACTTATATATTTTAAATATGGTTGAAAACATAAATACAAATTTTTATATAGGAATTTTTAAATATTAATTGAAACCGGTCCTATATTAAGGATATTGGATAACAGTTTTGAAATTCACTAAACAAGATGAATGATCTTTTGATCTCACGATTTCTGAACTTGTTCACTGTGGATAATTCTGCACTTTAGTCCTGCTGTTCTGGATACATCGACAAATGTTTGATTGAGGAATATTCATAGCCAACATTTTTTTCTATTGCACGCTGCTAAAAAAAAGAAAACTGTCGAATTTGAATCTGGCTGTAATCACAGTTAGTATGCTAGACGATATGTGCCATTGATATTTTCATTATGGTAACATTTTTATTCATTAACACTAAATATGAGCAAAACAATCACATCTGGAATACAACAGCAGTATATGATTTTTTTTTTCTCTTGAACAGCAGTCCTAATCTTCTCATGCTGAATGGATAGAAATTTTGCTCAAGTTCATAAGATATGATTTTTTTTCTCTCACAGAAAGATATCGCACTATGCTGGTTTAATATACAGAGATAATGACTTGTAATGGTTAAATCTGGGCACTACACACAGTAAAAACGTTCCTAAACAGCATTCAAGTTTGATTACTTTTGCTAGCATAATGAGCAACTTGTGATATTACAGCAATTTAACTTTGTCATTAGCATATGTTTGCTCAAATCTGAACAGTGACACTTTCTTGAAGTTTGGCATAATGGAATGGTAAATGGTTGTATCCCTGTTGCAATGGTTGTATCCCTGTTCGATAATATGCAGTTATAACATCCTTAATCTCTTTGCCAAACTTAGTAGCAAATTC